>JBBPLS010000740.1:0-10290 GCA_038089895.1 Boletellus ananas | reverse complement strand
ATGGGTGGTGCCGGAGTAGGAGGATCTGTGAACACGTCTGAGTATCCGTAGTCTTGCTCTTGGGTTAATATAGGCAGGGCAAGTTGTCCAGGAGAAGCTTGGATGTACTCAGAGGTGACGGAGGGTCATCTTCTCCTTTGTCCGAATAGAGGATTAGGCGGAGGTCGGCCGGAGACTCTTCTAGGAGGCTGGTTGTTACAAATATGGAGTACCAGCCTGACGAGTCTTGTTTTCTCCCCTTTGATTATGCACTCAATTTCTCTTCTCGATTCTACCGCAGTCCTGGATCAGACAGCCCCTGGCTAGACGATCACTCATACCCGGCTTTCTATCCCACTCCACAGCCAGATGAGTCATCCCGTTAATCTCTCTGTAATTTCTGATCACAGCTGGACCACTTAACTTTCCCACGTTCTGTTTGAAGCACGGCGCGACTTACACCTTCCGTTTCTGGCTCACCATCATTCCCCCCTTATCAATCGGACACTTACTCCTCCGTGCCGCATTCAGTCGCAGTTACGCGTTCCCCCCATTTTCATACCAGACATCTCATGGTAACCCTGAATTGTGTCCAGCTCTGTCTGGGTATTTATACATGCCCTGTACTTGTACTCTTGCCAGTTAGTTCTGCACAATCCATGTGTAGTTTCTTGCTGCCCACGAGTCCTGAACAAAGGATAGTGAGACCCTTTGTTTCCCATAGTCTTGCACCACTAGTTGAGTGTGCGCTCGACAGTTAGATTCTGCGCGTTCACGTAACAAAAGAACTAACTCGTCCCCCCGCCCCTGCTGCTTAGCAGAAGGGTGAGAATAAGTCCAACAACGGCCTATCGCGCACCAGAATCCAGCGATGAAGAACACCCATCCCGCGAAGTAGAGTATCAGCACATCGAACACCAACCTCCTCCCCCTTCACCTGCTCCCAGAAGAGTCTCCGGTCGACCTCCACCTAATCCTCTATTTGGACAAAGGAGAAGATGACCCTCTGTTACCCCTGAGCACATCCAAGCCTCTCCCGGACAACTCGCCCCACCTATATTAACCCAAGAGCAGGACTATGGGTACTCAGACGTGTTCACAGACCCTCCTACCCCGGCACCATCCATTGAACCCCCACAGATTCACATCGTCCTAGACCCCGACGTTCTTATGCCTCCTACCACCCCCCAGAATGACCCTAGCGAGGAACAGAAGGTAGAACGACGCGCAGGTCTTCCTGCTGACTTCTCTGGAGATCCGTCAGATGCCTCACAATGGCTTGCATCTATGGAGGCATACTTCACCATGAACAGTCACATCTATGATGACGATCTCTCAAGGATCCTCACCACCCTGAATAAGATGAACAAAGGGAGAGGAGGAGTATTCGCAGAAAGCTGGTACCCAAAAGCCCCAATTACGACTTGGGCCCTGTTCATTGATGATTTCAATAACACCTTCGTCCCCGTTGGGGAGAAAGAAAGAGCTCGCAACGACCTCTACGAAATGAAACAATCGGACTTCCCGGAACCAACCGAGAGCCGACTACCTTCTCACTTAAAGAGAGGGAACTTTGATGCCTATGCCACTACTTTTAGACTAAAAGTAGGAAAGAGCGGCCTGATCGCCACCCACGACGATATACTGATTGATGTCCTACGAAGAGGAGTCGACTCCAAGTTAGCTGATATGATGACTACCCTGGATCCTCAACCAACTAGCTGGGATAAATGGCTAAGTGCAGCGCAAAGATTCAACAAGAACCTACTTCGCTTGCGAAGAATCCGTGACCCTCGAAGATTCCTCCCCCTCACCTATGGAGGATCTTCACGACCACCAAGAGACCCTAATGCCATGGACATTGATACCATCCGACTCACCCCGATAGAACGAGCTGAGCATATGAAAAACAACAAATGCTTTGTTTGTCATAAAGTCGGTTGTAGATCAACCAACCATAAGGGAGACTCTAGAACCCGTCGTTTCCCCCAGAAACAACGAGTTAACGCAGTAGAAACCAATCAGACCGATGCGTTAGGGGAATTCATCCAGAACACAGATCTTCCCAGGGATGAACTACTTCGTATTCTAAAGCTATGCGCCCTGGAACCTGTGGAGCAAGTCCGTATGGTACAAACTAGCGACGGACAGGGTTTTTAAAGAGGAGGAAAGTAGCAATGACTTCTCCTCCTCATAAGGTCGCTCCTGTATTTGTATCAGGTATCCACTCCAGAGCAATCAAACTCCCCATTCACCTGAACGATCCAGAAGCCACCCAAACTGTTGCAACCACCGCCCTAGTAGACAGCGGCGCCACGGGATGCTTTGTTAACAAACATCTCACGCTAGCCAACCAATGGCGAATGACTCGCTTAAACATCCCTATTCAAGCTCATAACGTAGACGGCATCGAAAATCGAAATGGCATGATTCGCCATTATGTAACGCTGACCATGACCCTGGGAGATCTAACGGAAGATCGACGGTTCCTGGTCATCAACTGTGGAAATGAAGGGGTTATCTTGGGAATCAATTGGTTACGAGAGGTTAACCCGAAAATAGACTGGACCACTGGAAAAATCGACATCCCTGATCGACCCTGGGCTAAAACAGGGGACCCTCTTGTGCAACGATATCTACTGTGATATCTTGGCCTGGATCCCGAGCTTCTCAGTGAAGAATTATACCAGCAAGCACTACTACATAAGATTGGGAAACTCACTATCTCCACTGAGCTAGCCCAACAAACTAAGGGGGAGGAACGACCCCTCCCGGCGGAATACCAGACCTACACAGATGTGTTCGGCGAGCCGAAACCGGGAGAACTCCCCCCACAACGACCTTATGATCACGCTATAGACCTTACCCCTTCTTTTGTACCCAAAGTGGTGAAGATCTATCCACTCAACCCAAAAGAGATGCAGGCCTGCAAGGAGTTTGTTGACGAACACTTGAAATCTGGCAAGATTAAACCCTCTAAATCCCCTCAAGCCTCTCCATTCTTCTTCGTTCAAAAAAAGGATGGAGGACTTAGACCTTGCCAGGATTACCGATACCTCAATGAACATACCATCAAAAACGCTTACCTCCTTCCTCTCATCTCAGAACTGATGGATAAACTCTGCGGATCCACAATCTTCACTAAGATGGATGTCCAATGGGGTTATAACAACATTCACATCAAACTAGAAGATACTTGGAAAGCTGCGTTTATTACCCCCTTTGGCCTCTTCAAGCCTCTGGTTATGTTCTTTGGCATGTGTAACTCTCCTCCCACTTTTCAGGCGCTTATGGATGACATCTTTCGTGACATGGTGACGGAAGGGTGGCTCATTATCTATATGGACGACCTGATCATCCACTCAGACGATCAGGACGAGCATCACTGACGGACCTGACGAGTCCTTCAACGTATGAGGGAACATAACCTTTTCCTCAAACTTTCCAAGTGCTTCTTCAATGTTTCGGAAGTGGAATATCTTGGCATGATCGTACGACCCGGCGAGATCACATTGGACCCGGCCAAACTCTCCGCTATTCGCGACTGGGAACCCCCTAAGTCTGTCAAGGCAGTTTGATCTTTTATTGGTTTTTGCAACTTTTACCGAAAGTTCATCCCCAACTTCTCCACCCTCTGTCGACCTCTCCACGACCTCACCAAGAAATCCGTCCCTTGGAATTGGTCTCCAGACTGCCACAAGGCCTTTGAAACTCTCCAGGAGGCCTTTACACGACAACCTGTCCTACGTCTCCCGAATCCGGCTGACCCCTTCTGGGTCATGACCGACGCATCTCTTGTAGCTTCGGGTGCCATCCTCATGCAGAAGGACACGAACGGTGATCTCCATCTTTGTTCCTTTTTTTCCAAAACCTTCTCCCCAGAGGAACGGAACTACGATATCTACGATCAGGAACTACTCGCAGTCATCCGCGCCCTGGAGGAATGGCGTCATTACCTGACGGGAACGGATCACCGCGTTACCATCTTGACCGATCATAAAAACCTCGCCTACTTTAAGCAACCGCACAAACTCTCTCGCTGCCAGGCACGTTGGATGTTGTTCCTTCAGGACTTCAATCTCACATTTCTTCACACCCCAGGCACCACCATGGGACCCGCCGATGCTCTCTCTCGCCTGCCGGACGTCGACGTACGGGAGGACAACCAGGATGTCACCTTGTTGTCTGTTGACCATTTCGTCCGCACGCTTGATGTCACGCTTGCTGAGAAGATCACCTCTTCTACCCCTTCCGATCCACTGGTGGTGGATGCCCTGGCCGCCCTGGATCAGGGTCGTTCCTTGTTACCCTGCGTGGCTCGGGAGGATTGGCGGTTCACCAACGGCCTGTTATACTTCCGACATCGCCTGTACGTCTCCGAACCGGCCCGCCTCCCTTTGATCAAGGCCATCCATGAATCCCCGGCGGGGGTACACAGGGGTTTCTTCCGACTCCTTCATCTTGTTCAGCGGGATTATTGGTGGCTGGGCTTGTCCACCTTTGTTCGCCGTTTTGTCGCCGGTTGCGCTGTCTGTCAGGCTAACAAGGTCCTCACCCATCTAACCGTCCCACCACTGGTCCCCATCCCGTCTGCGGCGACACGCCCGTTTCAGCAATTGTCGGTCGACCTTATCACCGCGCTGCCCCCCTCGGCCGGCTTCGACTCTGTCTTGGTTGTGGTCGACCATGGCCTTACTAAGGGGGTAATTTTCCTCCCCTGTCTCTCGTCCATTGACGCCGCTGGTGTAGCTGCCCTCTGCTTTAAGCATGTTTTCCCATGCTTCGGCCTACATGACAAGTGTATCTCTGATAGGGGACCCCAATTCGCCTTGGCCTTTGCAAGAGAACTCTCTCGTCTTCTGCAATACGATCTCGCCCTCTCCACTGCGTACCACCCACAGACCGACAGTGAAACTGAACGGGTTAATCAGGAACTGGAAACCTATCTTTGGATCTTCTGTCAGGGACAGCCTCACACCTGGTCCGACCTTCTCCCCATGGCGGAATTCGCTCACAATTCCGCAGTCCACTCCATAACTAAGCAAACCCCTTTCTCACTAATGATGGGTTATGAACCCAGAGCATATCCAGCCATCGGACAAACATTTCTACCGGCCCTCAAGCAACGCCTTACTATACTTAACACCGCCTGAGAGGAAGCGCAGCAGGCTCATCAAGTGGCATGACAGGCTATGGCAGAAAGAGTCCGATCCTCTTACAAACCATGGAAGGTGGGCGATAAGGTGTGGTTGGACAATCGCAACCTCAAACTATGCTATGCCTCTCGGAAACTATCCCCTCGAAGGGAAGGCCCCTTTGAAATTGTGCAAGTCTTATCTCCAGTCACCTTCAAGCTGAAACTCCCTCCAACCTGGCGAATACATCCAGTATTCCATGCCAATTTGCTGCATCCATACAGGGAAATGGCCAAGCACGGACCCAATTTCATCAATCCCCTGCCGGAGCACATCGACGGAGACAACCAATATGAGGTAGATCAAATTCTTGCTCATTGAGGGACCGCAGCACGGAGGCAATACCTGATCCAATGGAAGGGTTACTCATCCACTGAAAACACCTGGGAACTAGAGCGTAATTTGGCAGATTCCCACGAACTCCTTCAGGCATATGAGGCCGCCCGACCAGAGGAATTTCCCCTAACCGGCCAACGAAGAAAGAGAACGTAGTATGCCCTCCCATACCCTTATTTACTGACATGTTCCAGCTTTCCCCGGTGGTTCTTTCACTTCTCCTCATTTCCTTCGTCTTCTTTCTCCTCCCCTTTTTCGTAGTGCTCCTTTGTCTGTGGGACGCCCACCACTGCCTCATTTCCCAAAGAGTGAACACCCGATACGCCCTCACCTCTGCTGCCGTCCTTTACCAACACCGTTCCCAGAACTGGGAACAATCCGTCCAGGACCAACCCCCCGTACCGACCCTCATCATTGACCGTGTGCAAGCGTGGTGTCTCTCGGTCAAATTCCCAGACTCGGCCAACGAAAACAACGAAGGGTGGGGATCCGCTCTGGAAAACGCGTGGTGACTGCCCACATACTCTTTTCACCATTCACCCCTTTTGGTGCTATTTAGATACGATTCTTTCTGATTTACTACACTATCAGCCAATCGGTAGACATCTACGTGACGCTGTTCTTCCTATGCAACCCTTATCCCGTCCTCTGGCTGTGGGAGATAATCCGCCGCTTCGTCTTAATCGTCTCAACCATCCTCAACTGGTTAATTTTCTGTTCGACTTACTCCAGGACCCTACTATTGTTTTTGCGTTAGAAGACGTCCCTTTCTTCCAGGAATCCTTTTATTTGCCAATCATCATCAGACTTTCTGGATTCTACTTCATCACCCAACGATCTCTTGTCACCCTCCTCCCACGTCTCTCCTATGACAGCGACACTCGCGTGGAAGTCAATGCCGAAGTTGCCTGCTCCTCCATTGCCTCGGCACGGGAAACCATCGGGGACCTCGCACTACTTGCAGGACTCCCACGGGCGATTCGCAACCTCCTCCGAGAGTTGGTACTCCCACACCTTCAACTCCGCCTCACCCTCCTCACTGAGGATGAGTGGCGATTCTATCTCTTCCCGGACTCGCCTCCCCCCTCCGACTGGTGGGTTCACGTGGGCGGAACCACTGGGAATGGAGAACTTTCCCTTGGACATACGACACAACCAACCACCCTGCGGGTACCTACCCCGACCCATAACTTTGTCCCAATTCGTCCAGACACTCCCAGACCAGACCCGAGCACCCCCAACTCGACCTACCCCCCACTTCCTATCCCACCTCCGCGACCCACCCGTGTCCGAGTTTACACCCGACGAGCTCGTCGCTCTCCGGGGTTGGTTTGCCATGGCCCTATTAGCCATGAATGAAGCACCACAGGGCCAAGCGCAGTCACTAGTGGATTACATGATAAGGATGAGCGGAACAGCTCCTCCAGTCAGTCCTCCCCCTCTAAGTCTCGGGCATCTCGAAGGGGGCAGTCGCTTTGCTTCACCTGTGGGGCCACTACTCACTTTAGATCCGACTGTCGACGTTACCGCTGCCCTTACTGCCACATTTCCGCTCCCAGGCATCCCCAATACACTTGTCCACAACGCCTTTGTCCTGGGTGCAGCCTTGTCGGACACTCTGACCCTTTCTGTTCAACATCGTCAATGACAAACCCCATTGCCGCTCACAGCTCCGACGAGGAGTTCCACTCTGGTGGGGAAGATGTTATCTGAGTCAGTGCCTCTGATCTGCACTGGGGGTAATGTTACAAACATGGAGTACCAGCCTGACGAGTCTTGTTTTCTCCCCTTTGATTATGCGCTCAATTTCTCTTCTCGATTCTACCGCAGTCCTGGATCAGACAGCCCCTGGCTAGACGATCACTCATACCCGGCTTTCTATCCCACTCCACAGCCGGATGAGTCATCCCGTTAATCTCTCTGTAATTTCTGATCGCAGCCGGACCACTTAACTTTCCCACGTTCTGTTTGAAGCATGGCGCGACTTACACCTTCTGTTTTTGGCTCACCATCATTCCTCCCTTATCAATCGGACACTTACTCCTCCGTGCCGCATTTGGTCGCAGTTACGCGTTCCCCCCATTTTCATACCAGACATCTCATGGTAACCCTGAATTGTGTCCAGCTCTGTCTGGGTATTTATACGTGCCCTGTACTTGTACTCTTGCCAGTTAGTTCTACGCAATCCACGCGTAGTTTCTTGCTGTCCACGAGTCCTGAACAAAGGATAGTGAGACCCTTCGTTTCCCATAGTCTTGCACCACTAGTTGAGTGTGCACTCAACAGTTAGATTCTGCGCGTTCGCGTAACACTGGTGTTCAATGTGCTGGTACTCGATTTCGCGAGATGGGTTTTCTTCGTCGCTAGATTCTGGTGCGCAATAGGCCGTTGTTAGATGTTATTCTTGCCCTTCTGCTAAGTAGCAGGGGCGGAGGGACGAGTTAGTTCTTTTGTTACGTGAATGCGTAGAATCTAACTGTCGGGCGCACACTCAACTAGTGGTGCAAGACTATCGGAATGAAGGTTCTCACTATTCTTTTGACAGGACTCGTGGGCAGCAAGAAACTACGCATGGATTGCGCAGAACTAACTGAAGTGAGTACAAGTACAGGGCACGTATAAATACCCAGACAGAGCTGAACACGATTCAGGGCAAGCGTGAGGTGTCTGGTGTGAAAATGGGGAGACACGTAACCGCAAACAGATGTGGTACGGAGGAGTAAGTGTCCGATTGATAAGAGGAAGTGACGGTAAACCAAAAATGGAAGGTGTAAGTCGCGCCGTGCCTCAAACAGAACATGGGAAAGTTAAGTGGCCCGGCTGCGATCAGAGACGTCGGAGAGATTAACGGAATGACTCATCCGGCTGCGGAGTGGAATAGAAAGCCGGGTATGAGTGATCATCTAGCCAGGGGCTGTCTGATCCTGGAACTCGGTAAAAATGAGAAGAGAAATTGAGTGCGTAGTCGAAGGGAAGAAAATGGGACTCGTCAGGCTGGTGCTCCATGTTTGTAACAGCGTGGCTTCTATGGTGGGATCATCCAGAGCAAGGTCTTCGTCCCTGTGAGACATGCTACTAGGTGGCTGCACACGGCCAGGATGGAAGGGAGTGGGAGTCGTTCTTCTGCTCAAGAGTGGAGGAGAGCTATGTCATGCCGGAAAGGAGAGGAAGCTCCCTGATTTGGGTGGTGGTGGAGGAGTGTCAGGTCAAGGGTTGGTGCGGGCTTGTGCATGTGTCTGGATAATGCGGGTAGTCATGTTGTAGGTATGGACGAACACACAGGCGTGAGTTCGAATATACTGTCAAGTCTGGTCCTTCTCCACTCTACTCCAGTCGGTCGGAGGTGTGGGAGACAAGGGGATGGGACGGTGGGTACGGAGTTGGATTGGAGTGGGGAGGATGTTGGCTTCGGTGATGTGGCTAGCACACTGCGCCTCTGTACATTCATGTCCTCGTATTTCAGAGGACAGGATAGAGAGTATCGGAGACAGAATCTGACAGAGTTCAGAGGAGAAGAGACTTAGGTGATATTCGAACTGAGGTATTACAATGGAGAAACAAGGCTTTATATATGGAGGACAGAAGCAAATTACTAATGGAGAAGTAAGTGATCAGTAAGCATAAACCCTTGGAGTTATACTCTGGAGACACGAAGGCCTGAGCTGTGCTTTACATAGCGAGCACAGTGACAGGAGAGTTCTATGTGCAATATCAAAGTAAAATGGAGCAAACACAAAAGGAGAAAACAGAGACAAGAGGAATGGAAAGACAAGTCTGGAAGTGGAGTTTGATGGAGTTAGTCCGGAGCACCAGAGTTGAACTTAGGGATATGACATAGGGTGAGTGACCACCTTGTTGGCCTGACAGACAGAGCAACTGGCAAGGAATTGGTGCAGGAATATGGAAAGGCTAGGCCACCAATAATCCCACTGTACCAGGTGAAGCAGGCAAAAGAAACCACCATGACCACCCACAGGTGAGTCATGGAGCATTCAAGCCAAGGAAGTGCAAGTGGGCTCAGGAATATAGAGGCAATTGTGAAAATAGAGAAGCCCATTTGTGAATTGCTAGTCTTGGTGGAAGGCCCAGAGGAGGAGGGAATGTCTGTGATCCAATGCTGTCAGGGCATCAACAACCAAGGGGTCAGAGGGGGTGGAGGATGCAATCTTGTCAGCAAGAGTGATGTCCAAGGCATGAACAAAGTGAGTGGTGGAGAGCAGGGTAATGTCTTGGTTATCCTCATGTACATTGACTTCTGGGAGGCAGGATAGCATGTCAGCGGGTCCCATAGCAGTACCAGGGGTATGCTGAAAGACAAGATCAAAATCCTGAAGGAACAGCATCCAATGAGCCTGATGGTGAGACAGCTTATGAAGCTGTTTGAAATAGGCCAAGTTCTTATGGTCCATGATGATGGTGACCCTGTGGAGAGTGCCAGTGAGGTAGTGGTGCCATTCCTTGAGTGCCCAAATGATGGCCAACAATTCTTGATCATAGATACAGTGACCTCCAAAACTATTGTAATGTTTAAGCCTAACATGGTGTGCAAAGCACAGCACAGGAACGCGTGGTAATGTCGCTTAGCTTTGGTGGGACCAAACATAGTACAAACCCTTGGCTACACAGCCGTCTATAAATCATGTGATTTGGCCTAGTGGCAGTGGAGATATGCCCATTTCAAAACAGCAATACCATTGCAACAGTTTTGCACCCTTTGGTATTGACATTGGAATTCATTGAAATGATATAGTGTTTGGCAATGTTTGGTCATACAAACAAA
>JBBPLS010000739.1:0-10291 GCA_038089895.1 Boletellus ananas | reverse complement strand
GAGCACGAATCTCTAGGACGGATGTTGAAAGGCTCAGCCAATGAGCGTGTCCCTCGATCAGGACAGCAGGTAAATCTCCTTCCAGCTTCTGTTGAGGGATGAGGACGAGAATATCCGATTCACTACCGGCCGATTGCTTGCGTCTTGCCTGTATTACGAGTTCTGAGTTGCCTCGGAGGGAAAAATATACCTGGGTAAGCCATATGAATTCTAGTAATATACCCTCCACTCTTAAAGTACGCTCACGAGATGATCGGATATTGTGCCTCTCGTGGAATAATCCATCCCAGGGAGGTCGCCTGGAATGACATCCAGGACGTTCTGCAAAGAGTGATCAGTTACTTGGGCCAGGTCAGAAAAAGCAAAACGGACCTCGCCGAATATGAGATTGTACAATGGATGCCGGGTGATCTCGTCGGGCAACCTACCGAGCGGCTTCCCGTCCACCAAAAGGGTGCCATCAAGTATATTCAGGTGCACCACTTGTGAACACTGTTGGCTTGTTGGTGCGGTCGTGCACGAGAACCAGCCCGAATTTGGATACCGCGGTCGCTCCCATTTCGAACCTGGACGGTAACCATGCCAAGCCCTGCCAACAGCGCCGTCGATGCCGTCGTCATTGGAGTTGACCTGGATGACAACGCTTAGAAAGTGCTCAAGCGCCAGGGAGAGACGGCGATCTCGATCGAGGAGCAGCTGTGAGTAAGCAGGGAGGCCGGTGACCTTACTGGACGTGTGGTCGTGGATCAATATGGCAGAATACAGAGCGATGTCAACGTCTTCTGCTGAGCTAAGGATGTTGTGGAGCAGCCTGGGGCTGACGTCAAATGTGCCTCGACAAATGGCAGCATTGTCCCGCAAAACCGCACGGAACTCTTCCTCTTCCGGACTTCTCGCGAGCTTAGCCGATAGCTCCTTCAGCCAGACGAACACCTTGCCGCGGACAGTACGAAGAAGTCCGAGCACCCTCCGCGAGACAACCTCATCGCAGCTGGACGCAAGCATGCGACGGAGCACGAAGGAAACCGTATCCATTGTTCCCCCTTCCAGCCAGTTGGCTTCAACATCCCGGACGAGGCACTCAAGCTCTTCAATAAGTGCATGGCAGAACGATGGTTCTTGCAGTTCCCGGTGCCACGCCAAACCCTCATTCTCGAATGGTCCGACTTGAGAGACCGCCTGTGCCAACAGAAAATGGACTTCATGACGCCGAAAGCTCAACGATCGACCTCGTAGCTCTCGCAAGACATTTAGCCATTGAAGTCGCCCGCCACTGCGCAAGTGTCCAAATGCCACAAACTCGTGGATAGACAGATCTTTGTGACAATTGACCTGATTTGACATCACCTCGTTTGATGCGTGCGAGGTGTCATCGACGTATACTTGCAAATCTCCGTATGGCCCACTTGGAAGCTGGTACGTGCAATACCCTCTAATGTCGATGTGACCTAGTGCGGCTGAGACAGGGATACGAGCATGGCAATCAAACCCATAGAACCCCAAGCCATTTGGGACACAGACTAACTCTCGAGTGGAGGGGATAGGAATCTTGCGATAATGTGAAAATACAAACGGTTTCGCATCGGAAGCAAGGGAGATGCGAGATTGCGGTTGTCGTACATTGTAGGATCGAAGTGCTTCATATTCGTTGAGTGTAATGTAAGGATTCTTTGATTCGGGAGAAGGTGAACAGAGATCGACCAAAAGGCGGAACGTGACAGTACGCCACATATTGAAGGAGATGGGGCAATCAAGTTCGAACACAACAATCCCAGCACGAAGCTCCTCGGCTGGCAGTGGCCACTCGTGAACGGCTATCTGCATTTGCTGCTGCTTCTCCAGGTCGCACTTCCTGCAGTGGCGACGGCGATGACGATGAGTGTTACCCTTGTAGGTGTGCTCAATCTCAGCAGCTTCTTGCACAAGCTCAGCGTGGCGAGCGTTTGCTCTTTCAAGTTCTGTAATCTTTTCACGCACCTTCTGTTGCGCTTCCCCCTCGATCCTAGTCTTGAGAAGCTGATGATGCAAAGAACCTTGATAATATCGAACTGCAAATGTGTCCGCGGTGGCCCCTGAGGAAAACACAGACCATCCATGACGTGATTGAGAGTGGCGATGGGAGATGTACTCGTGCGCCTGACGAAGACGACCCAGGCTCGCAGATTTGCAAAGAAGTAGTCCTTCCAGAAGACTTGTCTGAACCTCGGGAGAATATTCAGCCAACATCGGAATCTCCTTGATCGCTATCTTGTCAATTGCGATCCAAAGCTCGATTACGGTCAACAGCATCAACGACAACAGCTCCGGCTTGTCTCTATACGTTTCCAATGCCCACGAAGAATACTTGCTTCCCAAGGTTTCCAGTTGAATACAAGCGACGTCGTTGTTCATCACCTGGTCGACCCAATCATCAATCTCTTGCTCGACTGCCTGCTCGACGTCAAACAGAGCAACGTGGGGCTCGCTCCGATATGATTCCTCGAAGAAGGCCCCGTTAGAAGATAGAAACTTGATTAGACTCCCGTGGACACGATGTTCGGGATTGAACCTCATATCGACACGGTCGGCGATCTGATTAGCGAGACGATTCTGAATAAAATCGCGACTGCTCAACATCAACAGTCGAGTGTCTTGCCTCAGATCGAGCTCCGATGGGCCCCAGCGTGGAGATACACGCTGTGTAATCTGTTCCTCTGCCCACCTCTTCTCGACCGCCCACCAGAGCGAAGTACATGTGTCCAACACCATCTGTGACAACCAATTCGGTGCAGAAGTCCCTAGTTTTCGCAACCGTCGACTGATCTTGGCGGACATGACCTGGAGGAGATCGTTTGGAAGATCTGCACACATCTTTTCCTTCCCAAGGCAGCACATGAAGAACAGCATGAATTCCTTGTATGCAACCCGCCCAAGAGGTGTCCGATCGAATGTCGTCTGAAGAACAACTCGAATAAGTAGCCACAGCGATGAACGGCGCCACGGCAACTTCGAGTTGTTCCACACGACATCATCACCAATTCGCTTGGTGATCCGAACAGCGTCTGCTGGGCGACCGACGCTCCTCAGGATGCCGGTGAGCAGTTCAGTGATATAGCGTGGATGGGCAGTGTCTCTGGTTTCGAGAACAGTGGCTCCCGCTCTTCGGGTCGTTGCAGCAGCGTCAGAGAGAATGTCGTCGTTCATGTGAATGAGGAAGTTGGCGAGCTCGGGACGGAGGTTATCGTTGTCAAAGATGTCATTGGGGACCTCGATGGCCGGACCAGGATATGAACAGATGAGCTTTCCTTGGGCAGCCACCACGTTCTCAGCCTTGGGAGATACCTCAAACGACTCAAAAATGGTTACTTTTTCCTGCCTCCTAAACACGACCGCCACGTTCTGGGCACGGATCGGAAACGCGAGGACGTCTGTACGCTATGAGTTTCTGTGATATGCTGAAAGCGGGACAACTTACCCCCGGCGACCATACTACCGAGCTGGGAGACGATTTGGACCCACTCCGAGCTCTGAAACTGGAGAGAGACACGCAAATTGTCTAGGAATCGTAAAATGCTATTCCACTGTGCCGCATCGGACTTGGCTACGTGGATACTGCCGGTGTAGAGACATGCTGCAGTGGCAATGGCCACAGCAAGGAAATGATCGTTGGCAATACTGTGATCATCCCCGTCGGGGAGCTGGAGAGGACAAAATACGTGGGCGATGATATACTCCAACGACGAAATGCTGTCGGAGTCGAGGATAGAATTGGACATTGAGCGATGAACGACGCTGTAAACGGGCTAGAACTTCAGATACCGTGGCGTGGAGGGAGGGGATGAGGTACCACGGGAAATGTGGCAGATAAACGCCACCTTTATTCACATTTAGCTGCGGTGAGAAACAGGTTCTAAATCCGAAGATAGGCATCCGAACAGCATGCGATATCGCACCTGCACTGTTACGAGTGAAGAATTCGTGAGGCGGGTCATCGTGAGTCGCAGTCGCCCCCTCCAGACCAGTCATTAAAAAGGTCACTGCGTAGCAACTTTGTCGAAGTGTCGTCTTCAGCGAATGCCCGGGGCGGGAGACGGTAATGGAGGAACAAATGGTGCTATTGTGTAGTACAATGAGCTAGGTAAATATACCCTAAGAATTCAAACACGAGAGAGGCACAATGGATGGCAGCTGTGGGAGGCAGAGGGTCGGTACGACGCTGGGTCTGCACATTTAATCGCCGCGCTATTGTTCCCACTCCGCCATGCCGCTCACGTGACACATTTCGCTTTTTAGTGCGTCACATGTCACACCTTGCTCCAACGTCATCGCCGACAACGTTTCGTGCCCCCGCCCTGTTTCGCTCTCCCGCTCCGTTGCCATTGCCCCGCCCTTGTCCCTCACCGTCCCCCTCTCTACGGCTGCTTGTTCGCCCCCTTTGCTTCCCTATCGTCATCGCTGTACCCCCATCTCGTCCGCCCCGTCTTGCCCATCCCCACCAGGCAGTATCACTCCCTGTAGGACCACCAGTGCCGGTGAGGAACGGGGACCCGTTGTTTCACTGTGACCAATTGGACCGAAGCAGTTAGCCTGTGTATTACTACATTGGAACTCGAATTCGGATCTCGACGATGTCAAACACCTTTCGTCCGAAGTGAGCCCACCCAGTGTCAGAATCGTGGTTAGCAGAGACACTACTAGGTGCCACTGGCGACGTCAGATGATCGCGGTATGATGTGAGCAGCCAACCCGCTGGCGTCTGGAGTCCTAGGGGCTCACTACGCTTGGAAGTTAGTAGAATTGATTTGCCATCACTGGCAGCACATGTACGTCTACAGCGAACAACTTGAGCCAACATACAAAAAAAGTGTGCGGCCACTGGAACCATCATCCGTAGGCAAAAATCCACGTCCTAATCACAGTGCTTAATGGTTTTCAACAACCCGGAAGATAGTAGTGGACTACACGAACCAGGCTCAATCCACCAGTCACGAATACACGAAGAAAGAGGGCGAGACAAGACGTACGCGATCACAATCATCAAAGTCGTTCTCGGATAGCAACCTTCCATCGAGTAGCTTTCCCATGTGTGTTAGCGCAAACCGCATCCCTTTTCTCCGGATCCCCATCAACTTGTTTACGGAAGGCAAAGGTGCACTTTGAAACGTGTGCATGCCTTGCAAGTGTCTTGGCCTATTACTGGGCGTGATGAACCCATTGTACCCAACATCGATGACCTCCCCCTCCAGGTCCCTCGCATACACGCAAAGAAAACGACACAGCCGGATGTATGCCTCGTAGTCCTTCAGATACAGCTGCCCGGCAAACACGTTCAACTGATCCACAAGGAGTAGCGGGGCAGTCCACCCGGCGCTGACAGCAGGGACACTGTACAAGTCGAGATTGTCGCAAGGTTTCATGGCCCTGGTGACACGGGGTGTGTATACATGAAGGTGAGCATGATCGCTTGATCGGATGTGGGGTAGCAGGTCGTTGGCTTCGTGAGGGCTCACGATCACAAGAACGTCATGACCCTCCATCTTCCCGGAGATGATCCACTGCACGGGACGCAAGTAGTCATCCGCGTTCCACAAAGAACTGATGGTCCTCTCGAAGTCCGCCGTTGCCAGCACGGACGGACTCCAAACGTGAGACTCATTGCTGACAGCAGAAGTCGCATCGAGTGTGATGAAAGCTGCACGGAACGCATCAGAGTTCACCGGAACAGCTCCCGTCTTTATAAAGGCAACGACATCCTGACGGACCGAATGGATGGCAGGCGATACTTTCGGAGGACGTTCCGGTTGCCGCTCCCGTTCAGCTTCATAGGTCACCTCCCGTTCTTGTTCCTCATCCATGCTTACATTGCGGAGTGTCAGAATCCCGAGTTCTATGCAACGTTGGCGAATGGCCGAGCTGATCGCCATAGATGGGACCGAGATGTTATGGGGCCCATAGAGATCTTCCAAGGACTTGGCCTCCCGTTGGAGCCACTTGTCCGACAGCTCTCTCGCAGTCAGTCGGCCTTGACAGAATTTGGACCAGGCGTCATACCGGGATTCGTGGTCGGTCCCTTGTTGTGCCCACTGAGCGGCCCGCTGCTGAATGTCGTGACATGTCTCTCGTATCGCCCACTGTAGGATTTCAGTGGCACCAATAGGGTCCAGAAGGTCTTTGTTGGCCACAGAACGAATATTCCAGTCGACCTCGGGAGGGGCGAAGAACATAACGGAATGACCATTACCGAGCTTGCGCATTCGCATACAACCTACCAGTCATGAAAAAAAAAACTTAGACACGGCGGGTTCAAGGGGCACGAGGTCTACACACCTTGAACCAGGCGATCTTTGGTGACCTTGGGTCCAAGTGTGACCGCCGCTCGGAATCCACTCGGAAACTTGATGTCAGTACCGCGGGTGTGTGCGTCATCCAGGTACACGACGCATTGATCTAACTGCTGTGCGAATGGAGATGACACCAGCGGCTGCGTGTTTCCGTCCTTCGTGAGCACCATCAGCTCGTCGTCGTCATTGAAGTAGATGGCGGCAGAGGTATCAGGGTTCATATCCAACCACACCTCGGCCAGCTGACGGTTTTCGAGTTCAAGCATCTGGGCACCAACATCCAAGAGGACACGAATCTCTGGCTTCTGGGCGACCAAGATCTCGAGGAACTCGCGCCCAGTTCGGCGTTCTCCGTTCTCGCGGCTCATGCACATGTAGTGTCCGTTCTCCGGCTGCAGTAGATAGGATAGTACCTTGGCGTTAGTCCCTCGTTGATGGTCGGGGTCACGTTGAGTGATGTCCAAGGGTAATAAGTATTGACCATCGTTGGTCCCCGAAAAACCTTGGGTCATTCAGAAAACGAAGAACAGCAATGCATGGGCGCCCCATGACTCACCCGTTAGCAACATTTTTCGCTTTTCGGCCAAGTCCCAACCTGAACACGACAGCTTGGAAGGAAACTCCTTGGCTTCCTTGGGAAATACAACACTTGAGAGGTAAAAGTCGATCGTTGCCTTGTTTCGCGAGAACAGTGGAAGTAAGTCCTTCCTCCACTGTTCTGTCGACTTGATATTGATGCTGTTCAGAGTCTGCAGAGATTCTGGCACGGTGGAACACTCTCGAACCCACAGGTCGTAATCTACGGATGGATCATCTTGTTTAAGTAGGATCTCAAAACACTGCTTGAGTTGGTCTTCGTCGAGCCCACGATAGTAGTAGGAGAGACACGTGAGAATGATGGCGACGTCAGGGTGTCCAAACTCGGCCCTTTGTGCTGGGACATCTTTCGCCCTGTATGGAACCGCAAGCGTGGTACGGGTGAGGGCAAGACCATAGTCCACACGATATCGACGCTCTCTGAAAGCAAACAAAAGGATTCCGGTTACCAGGAGGCCGCGCAGTAGAAGCACTCCACCCCACAGATGAGAGTCCTCGGAGTACTTCTTCACCAATTCGACTTGCTCGGCTGGGATTTGCTCGCATGATATGAAGTTTCGGATCGCATCTTTCATGTTCGAGCCGAGTTTTCCAAAGTTGAAATTCGGAAGGTAATCGTCCGTGATGTCGTTCGCTATCCGTGAGATTAACTTTTGACTAGCACCCGCATGCAAGATGCGAAGATGAGGGAACGATTCGGGAGAACCATGCTCGTATTCCACTTCGAGAGGGAAGAGGTTTTGGAGAGAAGCCGCATACTTCTTCACGAGTCCGAGGATTTGCTGCGTAGTCGTCCATCGTTCCGGAAATCCCTCCGTGTGTAGTTGGTTCCCGATGGTGTAAACCAGCTGATATCGTACATGGAGGATCTCGTCACTCTCGTCCATAATATCTCGTGCACGAGAATGAAGCCACTTTTGCAGCTCCAGCAATTGAGCACCCAATTGAGTATCTTCCACCTGAGGGAGTTGCTTCTCCACGCTCACTAGCTTCAGTGACAAGATATATTCGGGTTGGACAACCATGATCCCGCGCTCCAGCATGCATTCTGTCATAATTTCGTGGAGGGCGGCCACTCTCTGCCCGAGTCTCTGGTTATTGGTCTTCAGGGAGCGGGAGAATGGAAGGAAATATATTCGTCTGTTGGTGAGTCCACCGAGGCGATCCACGAGAATCTGGAACATCTGCGCCGTCAACGCCTTCGGGACAATGACGCGGACCAGTTGGTTGCTGTTGGCAAGGACGGAAACAACGATAGGAACAATGACGGACGATTTTCCTTCCCCCATGTTCAGCTGCATGGTCGTGTTGTCACCCGAGCGCGGTGATATCATTTCATTGGCGACCTCCGCCTGAACACGGCGAACGAGAAAGTTGCCTTGCAACTGATGTAGACGTGGTGTGTAGTGTCAGCGGGTACACGTCTTTGGAACTCGGACAACACACCTGAACCAGAAGCCAATCTGGATACGCCTCGGCATCCCAGCCGTCGCATCCTTCGTTTTGTAGTTCCTTCCGGAGCTCCTCATCGTGTCCGTCCAGATGGAGTTGAAGTAGCCTCCGGGCACGTTGAAGCTCAAGAGTGAGCAAGGCTAGCTGTACGAGGCATCTCTTCCATTCGTCGGAGAGCACTAGCAGTGAGGTGGATGCGAGGAACCCAAGGAGCGTGCGCGGAGTCATGCGTGGCCATCGGCCAGATTGTTGCAGTGCGCTTTCACTCCAACCCACTGGGCCTAAGTGCTGCTGAAGACGGCGCAGTGCTTCAGTGCAGTTGGCTTTGCAATGAGCGTAGTGTCCCGTGAGTGTGTTGGTTTCAGGTAACCTGGTCTCTTTGTGCGATGCATGGGACAGTTCGCTTTCGAAGAATACTGCACTGGTACGGAGGGCGGAAATGTATCTATGCTGAAATGGATCCGATGTATTCGCCTCAGCAGTAGCCATCAGTCGTTGTAGCGAACCAGCACCGATGAATGATGTATCTCCGACACTCGAAGAATAACGCGGCAGTCGATCGTGCGTTTGCAATGCTGGCTCTGGTCTGGAGAATAGTTGCTTCGCCGTGATTCTCCATTCGAGGCGAGAAGATTCTATTTTCGAGGGACGGAAGGCATAGCTCGAAATCTGAGTAGGGGACGCCGGTACGACGTCCAGAATCCCTTGAACACGAGCGAGGTGCTCTCTGAGCTTAAGGTTATGATAGCGGCTAGAAAAGTGACTCTGTGCATTGGAGCTCAAGGTCGCCACATCATACAAGTTAGGGTCGAGTGAGCACCTTGGGGGATTCTCGCATGGCCAACTCCGAAGCAGGTAGCCGACGGTTGCATCCGTGTCCGACCTCACTCGAGTGTTGTATATTCTCAGCTGACGTTGTTCCCAATCATGGAAGTTTTCATTGTTTCTTCGTGGTTCAGAGCTTTCAGGGCTGTCTTCAAACGAGCGAGCTGAATTGCCAACGAAACGGCTCAACGTGTCTCGGGAAGGATAATATCCATCTGAAAGGGTATAGGAGTGGTAGCCTGGTGGACTCTCAGAACAGAATCTCTCTTGGGATGCGAAGGCTACGAAGACGGGTACGAGGTCGCTGAGGTCTGGCGAAGCATACACCATTGCGGGCAGCGAGAACAGCAGTTGGAACCATTCCCGTTCAGAATCGCTTTTTCGCAGGAGATCGTATGCATTAAGCCATATCGACGGGAGCTTGGGAGTTAACCACGAGATGTTATACTGGAGAGACAATGCAGATTTCCCGAGCACCGATCCCGTCCACGACTCCACCATGCTCAATACGTCCTTTGTGATCGTCGTGTCGGTAGTTCGGCGGTGAACAGTGGTAGCCGCTATATATGCACGATGCTCTCCTGAATCGTGCCCCACCACATGTCTGGCTTCGTACCAGACATCGCTGCATTTTGCACCGGATGGCATCCAAGGAGATTCAGATGGGAATAGGTGCAGTGCGCGTCGGGCACTTCGTTCTAGAAGGTGATCCTCCCGAGAAGGAAACTCATCGAACGACCCGTTTGATTGGTTCTCATGAAACGACTGAATTTTCTCGTAGTGAGCCTTGATTGCCTTCGCGACTACGTAAAACTCGTGATGTTGAGACATCACCGGAAGATTGAGCCACATTACTTGTTGCATGCATTTCAGGTGTTCGGGATACCACGCACGCGAGGGACAGATAGACGCAATCAACCCCAAGAGCTCGTTGTCCCGGGAACTGAACTTCATGGTCGACCAACAACTGGCCGACCAGAGTAGAGACAATGCCTCCTCTGTACCTGTCCTGCCCGTGAGTGGATCGGTGTTGCACCCGCTCGTCAAAGCATGCAGATAAGCGCAGTATAGCCTATTTGTCAACCCAATGGTTGTAA
>JBBPLS010000738.1:0-10302 GCA_038089895.1 Boletellus ananas | reverse complement strand
TTAATCCTCTCATTGGCTTGCCAGGTGCACATCTTTTCCCCTACTGTACTGTTTTTGTGCTCATAGTCCTCTCATTGGCTTGCCAGTGGCCTGTATTTTCGCTATAACAAGTCACTTCATTCCACATTGCATCACTCATGTCCCAGAATGCGCCCGGATCCTCCAAAACAGTCTCTTCTCACTCGATTAAGAGAGGAGAACAATCCTACACCATCCCTGCCACCTTCCCAGCCGCTGCCATTGAGTCAGCAGTCCGCATCATCAGACACTTTAAGAAGGGCAAAATCTCGAAGGCCAAGGCCATCCTTGATATCTGCACAGCCCTCACTTCTGGAGAGGATGAGCCCTCTAATAGTGACCTCACCGACGCCCTGTCATCCTACATCCAGATGCTCAATAACCTCGAGTGTTCTGAGCAGCCGGATCAGTCCCAGGATGCCTCAGGAAGCTCTGTCGCTCCAAAGGCCCCTAAACATTACAAAGTCCCTAAAGTCTCTAGAGCTGCCTTGCCCTCTCCCGGTCTCATGCAAAGGGAAGACCATGATGCAGATGAATTCTACACATCACCAGCCACCTCCACTCGTGTCAGAAGAGATCCCTCACTTGCCTCAGTCTCCGAGGATGGAGAAGACAGGCCCCAAAAGCACCATAGGAAGGCAGTCAATGAGGATCTCTTCCCTTGGAAAGGCACCACAGCAGTCTTGTGAGCTGGACTCGAGCTTGAAGTGCAACAATGTCTTGACCTGCTCGAGGACTGGGCAACAGATCCCACATATGTCGTCCTTAAGATCTTACTGTCCCCCAGGTGTCCAGACTTCCCACCAGACCAATGGCTCAACATTGTCAAGGGACTTGCTGTCGACCTCTCCAAAGTCCTCAGTGCTCACTACTCAACCGATGTTGAGGCCAAACAGTCCCAAGACCTTGGGGACCTGTTCCAGATTTGTTGGAGCTATGATTGCGCACTCAGTGCATTTCGAGTTGTTTACCATATTTAGCTTCTCAGCCACACTGTGGCACATTGTGTACACTTGTTTCGCTCTCTCAGTACTTTGTATGTCAGAGTTCACTGTTGTTTCACCTCAGTTCTGACAGTGGACTCCAGCTGAGAGGTTCCAGCTGCTAACAGGTTATGAGCCCTGCGTTCTAGTCGCTCAATTTCCACTTTTTCCACCATTCAAAATTTTCAACAACCTGCTCGACTCCACTCTCACCTCTCTGCCTCACTCTCTGCCCTCTTACACCATCCACAATGTCATCCCAACAACATTCAACATGCATCCAGCCCCTCACTGGCTCCAACTATGCCACATAGAGTGAAAAGATGAAAGCTCTACTGTGCTCAAAGGGACTCTGGCGCCTCGTCGACGGAAAAGAAGTCCGCCCATCTATGACTGGAGAGGAGCAAACTGCTTGGGATGTCAAGCAGGACAAGGCTGCTGGCGAGCTAATGCTCAACATCTCGTCAGACCAGCAAGTCCATATCCGTACACACCAGGACGATGTTGGAGCTATGATTGTGCACTCAGTGCATTTCGAGTTGTTTACCATATTTAGCTTCTCAGCCACACTGTGGCACATTGTGTACACTTGTTTCACTCCCTCAGTACTTTGTATGTCGGAGTTCACTGTTGTTTTCCTCAGTTCTGACAGTGGACTCCAGCTGAGAGGTTCCAGCTGCTAACAGACAACCCCACAGCCGCCTGGGCAGCACTCAAAACGGTCTTCATTCAGCAAAAGGCCAGCAGCCACTTCGTTGCTTATGACGAATTCTTCAGCATCTGCAAGCACCCTGAAGAGTCTCTACCTGCTCTCGCTGCTCAGGTGGAGGAGTCCATGTTGGGCATGTGCAATCTTGTGTTGCAGTAAGACCTAAGGGCAAAGCATCCCAATGAAGTTTTCGTCTCCATAGTGCTGGACTAACCCCCCTGGCATTAACACTGGTACCTCGGCCATATAGCTCAGTGGTTAGAGCACCTGGTATACAACTAGGAGGTTGCTGGTTCGATCCCAGCTCTGGTCGCATTTTCGTAACACAAACTATGTCACCTGGAGCGAAGAAATGAAAGCCTTACTGCGCTCTAAGGGTCTCTGGCAATGCGTTGATGGAAAAGAAGCTCGGCCTTCCACTCCTGGACCAGAACAAATTGCTTGGGATATCAAGCAGGACAAGGCAGCCGGCGAGCTTATGCTCAACATTGCGCTCGACCAGTGAGTCCACATCCGGGCAAACCAGGACGACCCTACAGAAGCCTGGGCAGCTCTAAAGAAGGTCTTTGTCCAACAGAAGGCAAGCAGTCGCTTCGTAGCCTATGACGAGTTTTTCAGCATTCGCAAACGACCTGATGAGTCCCTGCCTGCTCTGGCAGCTAGAGTGGAAGAATCCATGCTCCGTATCCAAGACCTCCGCTCATCAAGCTTCGACATGAAGACACTAGATGCAGAGTTGACCTGTATGGCGATGATCCGTGCTCTGGGCCCGGACTATTCCTACTTTGTGTCATCGCTCGCCCTGCTCACGGACCTGGATAAGGACAAGGTGAAGGCAGCATTCCAGATGGAGGAGATTAACTGCCGCCTGCGCTCAGATGCCACTGCTACTTGTTACAATCATAGATGAGCACGCAGATTTTCCTAATCTCTCTCCGGTTGATCTTCCTATTATTTCGACTAGTTCTTTGATCACTGAGTTGGACAGCCTCTGGCTTGATGACTCGCCTATACCCGGCTTTCTATTTCACTCCGCAGCCGGATAGGTTTCCTTCAGTTTCTATGTTACCACTGATTGCAGTTGTGCCACTGTACTTTCCCACATTCTTCTTTGGGCGCGACGCGACTTACACCTTCCGCATTTGGCCATGATTACACTTCCCCTATCTCACGGACGCTTACTCCTCCGATCGCATTCGTCTGCGGTTGTATGTCCCTTCTCCATTCACACTAGGTATCTCACGTCTACCCTAGAGCGTGTACAGCTATGCCTAGGTATTTATATGCGCCCTGTACTTGTAGTTCCCCCAGTTAGTTCTGCGCAATACACGCGTAGTTTCTACCTGTCCACGAGTCCTCACGAGGATAGTGAGATCCCCTCCATCAATAGTCTCGCACCACTTGTTGAGTGTGCGCTCGACAGTTAGGTTCTGCACGTTCGCGTAACAAAAGAACTAACTCATCCCTCCACCCCTGCTATCTAGCAGAAGGGCGAGAACCCTCCACCACGGCATTTCGAGCACCACCCGAATCTTCTGACGAAGATTACATCCCACCAGAGGAAGAATTCGCTCACTCGGAAACAAGAGATCGACGATCACCCTCACCTCCCCCCGCCCAACAACGCATATCTGGTAGACCCCCAACCAACCCGTTATTCGGACAACGACGTAGACGGCCCTCTGTCACCCCAGACTCTATACAGGCTTCTCCTGGACGCCTCGCACCTCCTGTGCTTACCCAGGAAGAATCTTATGAAGACGTCTTCATCCATACTCCAGTCCAGAATACCCCTCCCAGAATCACCGTCATCCCGGACCCAGACGTACCCATGCCTTCCACTTCTGCTCGACCTGACCCCTTTGATGAGGAACCCAAGAAGGCAGAACGACGAGCGGGCTTACCCGCGGACTTCTCCGGAAATGAGTCCGATGCTACCAGATGGCTCCTATCTATGGAAGCCTACTTCCTTATGAATGAGCATCTCTACAACAACAACGCCTCCAGAATTCTCACCGCTCTCAATAAGATGAATAAAGGACGAGGAGGAGTCTTTGCCAAGTCTTGGTATCTCAAGACACCTATGGCTACCTGGGAGACTTTCGCCAATGCCTTCAAAGCCGCCTTTGTCCCCGCTGGGGAAAAGGAGAGAGCTCGTAATGATTTATACGAACTACGACAACATGACTTCCCAGAACCGACCGAGGAAAAGATGCCAGCACATGCGAAGAGAGGAAACTTCGATGCTTATGCTGCCACCTTCAGACTGAAAGTTGGCAAGAGTGGTCTTACTGAGGACCATCATGACATTCTGATCGATGTCTTACGGAGAGGGGTAGACCACAAGCTGGCCGAAATGATGACCACGCTTAACCCTCAACCAGCAACCTGGGAAAGTTGGCTGGAAGCCGCACAAAGGTTTAATGAAAACCTGTTACGCCTTAGGAAGATTTGGGACCCAAAGAGATTCCTGCCTCTCCCCTATGGAGGAGGATCTGGCAAAGCCACAAGGGATCCCTACACCATGGAGATTGACGTGATTCGCCTCAGTCCAGTGGAAAGAGCTGAGCATATGAAGAACAACAAATGCTTTGTATGCCACAGGGTAGGATGCCAATCTACCAATCATCGAGGAGGATCCAGGACCACCCCCCCTCGTTGCTTCCCTCCGAAGCAATGAGTCAACGCAGTGGAATCCTCCACGGATGCCCTAGGGGAGTTCATTCAGAACACAGATCTCCCCCGGGACAAATTACTCCGCATCCTGAAACTCTGCACCCCTGATCCCGTGGAACAAGTCCGCGCGATCCATACCGCCGAACCATCGGGTTTTTAGAAGGGAGGGAAGTAGCAATGTCTTCTCCTCCCCACATCATCGCTCCTGTATTTGTATCAGGTACCAACTCTAGAGCAATCAAACTCCCCATTTACCTATACGAAATCGGAGCAACTCGAAACATTGCAACCACTGCTTTAGTAGACAGTGGTGCTACTGGATGCTTCGTTAATAAGCATCTCGCGAAAGTCCACGGATGGACAACAACCCGCTTGAAAACTCCTATTCAGGCTCATAACGTAGACAGGACGGATAACCGAAATGGAATGATCCGTCATTACATCACTCTCATGTTAAAGATCGGCGATCTAACCGAAGATCGACGATTCTTCGTCATCGACTGCAGACATGAAGGGGTGATCCTCGGGATCAATTGGTTACGAGAACGGAATCCCCAGATCGACTGGTCTACTGGGACACTCTCCCTTCCTGATCGAACCGTTACCTCTTGGACCAAGGACCACATCTCCCAACAATACCTCATTCGCTATCTTCATCTCGACCCAGAAGGACGGAATGAGGAGAATTTCCAGCGAGCCTTACTCCAACGAATAGGAAAACTAACCCTTTCCACTGAACTCACTCAACAACAACTGAAGGAAGAACGACCACTTCCCCCGGAGTATAAGGCCTTCCAGGATGTGTTTGAGGAACCCATTGCAGGAGAACTGCCTCCACACTGACCATACGATCATGCGATCAACCTCACCCCATCCTTCCTTCCACGCGTGGCAAAAGCCTACCCACTCAATCCAAAAGAATTGGAAGCTTGTAGGGCATTCATCGATGAACATCTAAAGTCCGGCAAGATTAAACCATCTAAATCTCCCCAGGCTTCGCCCTTCTTCTTCGTACAAAAGAAGGATGGAGGTCTGCGACCTTGTCAGGACTACCGATATCTCAACGAGCATACTGTCAAGAATGCCTACCCCCTTCCTCTCATCTCCGAGCTCATGGATAAACTTCGGGGATCCTCCATTTTCACAAAAATGGATATACGATGGGGATATAACAACATTCGCATTAAACCCTCAGACACCTGGAAAGCAGCCTTCATCACCCCTTTTGGATTATTCAAACCGCTGGTGATGTTCTTTGGCATGTGTAACTCCCCTCCTACGTTCCAAGCCCTCATGGACAACATCTTCCGCGATATGGTAGCAGAAGGATGGCTGATAATCTACATGGATGACCTTATCATCCACTCGGATAATCCCGAGGAACATCACCGGCGTACCTTGTGGGTACTCCAACGGATGCGAGAAAACCATCTGTTTTTGAAGCTTTCAAAATGCTTCTTCAACGTATCTGAGGTGGAATATCTAGGGATGATTGTACGACCTGGCCAGATCGGACTCGACCCCGCCAAACTATCCGCTATCAGAAATTGGGAACCACCTAAATCAGTCAAAGCAGTCCGATCATTTATTGGGTTCTGTAATTTCTACCGAAAGTTTATCCCCAACTTTTCAGCCATCTGCAGACCTCTGCACGACTTGACGAAGAAAGGAGTTGTGTGGACTTGGTCAGAACAGTGCCAGGACGCATTCTCGGCCCTCCGAGATGCCTTTCTCAAACAGCCCGTCTTACGCATGTCTAACCCTGCGGAACCTTTTTGGATCATGACTGATGCTTCCCTTGTCGCATCAGGAGCAGTCCTCATGCAGAAGGATACCAACGGAGACCTTCACCCTTGTTCCTACTTCTCCAAAACCTTCGCCCCTGAGGAATGCAACTATGACATCTATGATAGGGAACTTCTCGCTGTCATCCGGGCACTAGAGGAATGGCGCCAATATCTGACTGGAACCCCACACCGCGTCACCATCATCACAGATCACAAGAACTTGGCATACTTCAAGCAACCACATAAACTCTCCCGACGCCAAGCTAGATGGATGCTGTTCCTACAGGACTTCAACCTGTCATTTCAGCACACCCCAGGTATTGCCATGGGCCCTGCAGACGCACTCTCCCGCCTCCCCGACGTGGATGTTACAGAGGACAACGAGGATGTCACCCTCCTATCTACTGCGCATTTCGTTCGGGCCTTGGATACCACTCTAGTGGAGCAGATCTCCACGTCCACCCCGACCGACCCCCTTGTCATCGATGCCCTGGCTGCACTGGAACAAGATCGCTCTCTCCTACCATGTGCCTCCCGTGCAGATTGGCGATATACCGATGGATTGCTGTACTTCCGCAATCGCCTCTACGTCCCAGAATCCTCCCGCACTTCTCTTATTCGATCCTTGCACGAATCCGCCGCAGGAGGGCATGGTGGTTTCTTTCGCATGCTTCACCTCACGCAACGGGATTATTGGTGGCCGGGGATGTCCACTTTCATTCATAAATTCATGGCTGGCTGTTCCGTCTGCCAGGCCAATAAAGTAATCACCCACCCGACCACACCGCCCCTATCCCCCATCCCTTCCGTTGCCACTCGTCCGTTTCAACAAATCTCCGTGGATTTGATCTCCGCACTGCCCCTGTCCTCGGGTTTTGACTCTGTGCTGGTCGTGGTCGACCATGGGCTTACAAAGGGGGTAATTTTCCTTCCTTGTCACTCTATGATCGATGCAGCCGGGGTAGCATCTCTATTTTTCAAACACATCTTCCCCCGGTTCGGCTTGCATGATTGTTGCATATCTGATTGAGGACCACAGTTTGCCTCAGCCTTCGCCCGCGAACTATCTCGTCTGCTCCAATATGACCTCGCCTTGTCCACTGCTTACCATCCACAAACCGACGGCGAAACCGAACAGGTCAACCAGGAACTGGAAACCTACCTACGGATCTTTTGCCAAGGTGATCCTCACACCTGGGCTGACCTTCTCCCCATGGCAGAATTCGCGCACAACTCCGCAGTCCATTCTGTGACCAAGCAAACCCCTTTCTCACTAATGATGGGTTATGAACTACGAGCTTATCCCGCCATCGGACAAACATTCCTCCCTGCCCTAGAGGAACGGCTGACTATTCTCAACAAAGCCCGAGATGAAGCGCAGCAAGCACATCAGGTGGCGCGACAGGCTATGACAGAAAGGGTTCGATCTTCTTACAAACCGTGGAAAGTCGGAGACAAGGTGTGGCTGGATAACCGCAACCTGAAGCTTCATTACGCGTCACGAAAGCTAGCTCCTCGACGAGAAGGTCCCTTCGAGATCATCCAAGTAATCTCTCCTGTTGCTTACAAGCTCAAACTTCCCCCTACTTGGCGGATACATCCGGTGTTCCACACCAATCTGTTACTCCCATATAAGGAAACACAGGAACACGGACCCAATTACCCGAACCCCCCGCCCGAGCATCTTGACGGAGAAGAACAATACGAGGTAGATCAGATTCTTGCTCATCGAGGTACCGCAGCACGAAGGCAGTACTTGATCCAATGGAGGGGTTACTCATCCGCTGAGAATACCTGGGAACCTGAGCGCAATCTGACAGGTTCCCACGAACTCCTTCGAGCTTATAAGGCTGCGCGGCCCAAAGACTTCCCCTCAGCAGGACGAAGAAAACAGAGAACGTAGCATAACCCCCGCCAATACTTAAAATACCATGTTCTCGATTTCCCCTTCGCTATTCGCCTTCCTCCTTATCTTCTTTGTTTGCTTCTTTTGCCCCTTTTTACTAGTTCTTCTTTGTCTCTGGGACACTCACTGCCGCCTCCTCATGCTTCGGACTGGAGTCCGCTACGCTCTCACCCCGGCCCAAGTCGTTTATCGCCAATGCCAGACTCCTCCTGACGAGGATACCCCTGGTCAGGATCAACCCATCCAACCTTTACTGGAGATCAACCGAGTGCGAGCTTGGTGTGTCTCAGTAGAGTTCCCCGATCTTGATTACAACAGTTCCGGGTGGGGCGCCGCACGAGGGGACCCGTGGTAACTCCCCTTTGATCCCTTTAAATATTCATCCTTTTTGGCAATTCATTGATTTTATTTTGGCCGATCTTCCCATATACCAACCCTCTTGCCCCCTGGATCCTGGAGACATTCCTCCACTGCGTCTCAATCGCCTCCCTTGCGCTACTCTGGTTAACTTTGTGCTTGATTTGCTTAGAGATCCTGCTTGCGCCTTCGCCTTAGAAGATACTGAGATCTTCCGCGGGTCGGCCTACCTCTCTATTGTTGTTCATCTTGCCGGTTTTTATTTTATCACCCAACGAGCCGTTCTTGACCTACTTCCCAATGTCACCTGGACTATGGACAACGCCCACAGGATCACCCTCGAGGTCGCCCTATCCTCGCTCGCCTCGGCAAGAGAGACTATCGGGGATTTCGCCCTATTATCGGGATTCCCTAGGGCGATTCGCCAACTCCCAAGGGAACTCATCCTCCCTCATCTACGACTCCATCTCTCACTCCTCTCTCTCGACAAGCAACAATTCTACTACTTCCCAGATGTCCCCTCGCTCTCCCCAGAATGGACTCCTATGGGCGATACCGATCACGAACCAGAACTTTCCGCAGGACATTCGCCACGGCCAACCAGCCAGAGGATACCTACCCCCGAGCACAACTTTGTCCCAATCCGTCTGGACACCCCAATACCAAACCCCTCGACCCCGCCAAGGCCTAGACAACCAATACCAGTCCCTCCTCCCCGACCCAGATCTAGTAGAACCCTCGTCAGAGGACATAGGTCTAGTGCGCGCATGGTTTTACCTGGCACTAGAGGTGATCCGGACCCGATCAAACAGTCCACAGCGGTATTGGGTAGACCAGATGATGGCATTGAGCGGCAGGATTCCTCCGATAGCCCTTCCCCCATTAGTTCTCCAACATCTAGAAGGCGGAGATCGGTATGCTTCGTATGCAGGTCCTCAGATCACCATCGACCCGCATGTCGATCTTACAAATGCCCTTACTGCCACATTTCTGCTCTCGGGCATCCCCAATACGCTTGCCCTCAACGCCTTTGCCCCAATTGCGGAAAGGCAGGACACTCCGCGCCTTTCTGCCCACGCGCATCAGGGGATGATTTTCATGCCAGCGACGATGCCGGTGAGGGCTCGCACACCAGTGGGGATATCTTCTGAGTCAGTGCCTCCGATCTACGACGGGGGTATTGTTACAATCATAGATGGGCACATCGAATCTCCTATTCTTTCTCCGGTTGACTTCCCTCTTACTTTGACTTATTCCTTGATCGCAGAGTTGGACAGCCTCTGGCTCGATGACTCGCCTATACCCGGCTTTCTGTTCCACTCCGCAGCTGGATAGGTTTCCTTCGGTTTCTATGTTACCGCTGACCGCAGTTGCGCCACTGTACTTTCCCACATTCTTCTTTGGGCACGACGCGACTTACACCTTCCGCATTTGGCCACGATTACACTTCCCCTATCTCGCGGACACTTACTCCTCCGATCGCATTTGTCTGCGGTTGCATGTCCCTTCCCCATTCACACTAGGTATCTCATGTCTACCCTAGAGTGTGTACAGCTATGCCTAGGTATTTATATGCGCCCTGTACTTGTAGTTTCCTCAGTTAGTTCTGCGCAATATACGCGTAGTTTCTACCTGTCCACGAGTCCTCGCGAGGATAGTGAGATCCCCTTCCTTCTGATAGTCTCGCACCACTTGTTGAGTGTGCGCTCGACAGTTAGATTCTGCGCGTTCGCGTAACATCTAGGCATAGTAGGAAAATCCTGTAAGCTCTTGCCATGTCTTTTAAGTTCTTGATCTATGAGGTGCAACCCATAGTCATAAATTTGTTCTTGGTTGGGCTCAACAATGTGAAAGGTGCGAGTAAGT
>JBBPLS010000737.1:0-10305 GCA_038089895.1 Boletellus ananas | reverse complement strand
TGGCAGAGTGTCAAAGGTTGATTGAGAGCATGCCTAGAAGGGTTCAGGAGGTCATTAAAGCCAAAGGAGGGTACACTTCATACTAATTTATGATATCCATAATGTCAGCAACAAAACCATTGCAATGGCATGGCCACCTTAAAATGGCCATATCTCCTGCTATATTTGACCATTGCACATGATCCAAGGTGCTATAGATAGCCACCGGCATCTACTATAATTCGGGTCACTAGTGCCAAGCATGATTCCCACACCCTGACATGTTACACTGCCCACACTACAAATTACCCAAACATTGCAATGGTTTTGTTGCTCAGTGTATTTGAGCCACTGTATTCACAAAGAATAGGGACATGCTTGCCTTATCACCCTATATGGAGAAATGATTGTTTCAAGTGACAGGAGTGTCAAAGATTAGGGTGTTCTACACTCCTAATCATAGTAAAATTTAATCCAGACCTTCCAGTTTACTTCCGGTTTACTATAGGAAACTACAGTAATAAAGGTAATACCAAGTCCTAATGATACTTGGTAATCATCCAGATTAGCAATCATAAACCTAATCAAATTAAGGCAGGATTATCCTAATGACACTATTAGGATCACTATTAAGCATCTAAACCTAATGAGATCTATGATTCATTAGAGATCTACATAGCATGACTCATTATGACTCACCATGATTCACTATGAGTCATGAGGCTGTGTATTACATAATCAGGTATGTCCTCCAACAATTGTGAGTCATCATGACTCACTATGACTCACTATGACTCAATGTGACTCAGAGTGAGTCACACCAAATCATATGACTGGTTATGAGTCAATGTGAGTCACTATGACACAACATGACTCATGTTTAGAGTTACAACTCCACTTTATGTAACATATATAAAGGGTATGTAACATACAATGCTGTAACAAATTCCATAAGGAATTTCCCTGACTTCATTCCACTCTTACTTCACCTGAGGTTTTTTCCCCACATTAAACTTTATCTTATCTTTGCTTCAGTACCCCTATTGTGGTACTGATACTCCACTACCAAGACTACACTCTGCTAGTAGATCACACTGTGCACCAATTCCTTCATTGCTGCACCCCAAGTGAGAGTGGTATTGGTGCTATTACTAGCCAATCTGCTATACACTGTTTTCTCCACTCTCATTAACAGTGACTGGATGGGAGGTACCTATGAGGTATTGGTGCCATTCCTGAAGAGCAAGGATGATGGCAAGGAGTTCTCTATTGTAGATGTCATAGTTCTGTTCTGCTGAGCTAAAGGTCTTAGAGAAATAGGCACAGGGATGAAGGTCACCATTAGAGTCAGCTTGGAGAAGCACTGTGCCCACAGCTAGGAGGGATACATCTGTCATGATAGAGAATGGTCGAGAGACATCAGGGAATGCAAGGACTGGAGCTGATGAGAACTGGGATATTAAAGTGCTGAAGGCACATTGTTGTAGGGGGGTCCAGAGCCATGGTTCATCTTTTCAAGTAAGGAGAGTCAGGGGGGCAACCAGGTTAGAGAAGCCAGGGATGAATTTGTGGTAAAAATTAGCAAATCCAAGAAAAGAGCATGTGCACTTGACAGAGGTTGGGGGCTCCCAGGTGGCAATTGCTTTGAGCTTTGTGGGATCTATGTGAATGTGTCCCCATCTTATGATTAACCTGAGGTATTCCATTTGAGGGATGTTGAAAGAGCATTTGGAAATCTTAAGGGAAAGGTTGTGTTCTTGTAAGTGTAGGAGTACTTGTTGTGTGCATTTGTGGTGTAAGTTGAGGTCATCTTTTATCAGTAATTTGATTTTAACTGTAGAGTATTGTATAGCATTATAGAGACACTATAGTAGCATAGCTAGGTCCAGGTTGCACAGCTAAGGCCAGCTATGAAATAACTATGAGTTTCTAACAGCTGCTATGAGAGACTAACCTGAATCTGCATGCTGCTCACTGTAATGCATTGTACATTGCTGCACACCCCTGCTCAATCTATATTACAATTGCCACAAGCTATTCACAACACACATCTTCAAACTGACAGTTGATCCCATCACCCACTAGCCACTGGCATATGCATATCACAAAATAAAAGAGATGCCATTTCGCGGCACCCACACAAACAAACAAACATATCATCACATGGTGTATAGAGCTCGAGGCTACTACTAATCAAGAACAAGGTGGAGGTGGTTGTTCTGCTCAACGTCCATATCAACCTGATGTAGCGCCGACCTGCAAGGCTATTAGCAGATACATGGGCGAGTGAAGAGTTATACGAACCATCCTTCTTGCGCCCATTTTCCGACCTGAGTGCGTAGCTTGGGACCATGATAAGAGTGACCCAGAATCTCGTCAAGCATCTTTATCATGGTAAGGAACGTGGGCCGGTACTCTTTTCCTGAGAACTGAGGGAGGGTTCTCAGCGTCGCCATCCCGTTTTTGGCAAATCCGTCAAAAACACAGTTAACCTGTGGAAAGCCCACCATGCCAACTACGCTGCTCAGGAGAGACGCGAGAACACACCGCAGTGCCAACAAGCGCAAGACATGGGAGTGGAGCTGTCTGACGGAATATATTCTGGCGTTTGTCGGCAATACGATAACTACTCATGTAAAAGAACCTAATGATGACTTCCTTGATGGCAGGATGTGCGAAGTTGTTCGTTTTCCCCTATCAAAACCGTAAGTATTGTATACCGAAGAAAATGTCCTTACACACGAGCTCATCCAGACCGCCTCGGAGAAACATTGAGTCCTTGAGTAGCTGTATGGCGGAATCTTGCACCCACTATGCTCTCTGCAGAGGCGTGATGTCTTGTGGGGGAATAAGGTCATATGCGACAGGCACGACCGCGAAGGCCGTTGTCTTAAGCTCTGAGCGCCAAGTAGACATATCGCCGAGGAGCTGTGAAAGTCGGGGTCAGCATAACAAGTGCGTATTAACTACGCCGACATACAACACACGTCATGCCAGACTTGTGAGTAGGCCAGTAATCTATACCAATGGGTGAACACGAGTACTGAGGAAGGAATGAAAGACAGACCGGGTTCAAACACTGCACCACCTTTGTTCCACTCAGCGATTGTCGTGGTTAGGGCGTCGGTAATCGAAGTCTTCAGATCACGAGATTTTGACGGGAATGGATGGTTACTTAGGAGATGGCCAACTCGGCATTCGCGCTTCGCGCCCTCCAGGCAGTCCTGCCAAACGGCAGGATAATACCCAAGGTTCTGAGGAGACGGGCCAGCGTCTTTAGCCTTAACTGAATTTCGGGGAGCCCGAGAGCGTGCCAGCTCCTGCGTGCCAGCCGATCTAGATGACGAGAGCGCGAGTGCTTGAGGATTTGGGGCAGAGGGACGGCCGTTAACCTCGTGGTGACGGTTCAGTATATCAACGGAATCACCGCGCTGAGGCAGAGAAATAAAGTATGTTAGATACATCAAAGTGACGTGGTTACTATTACCCGGATCTGCGTTGGCACGTCTTCGATGTTGTGTGGCAACTGGACAGCAAGACTTGCGGGAGCCTGGGCAGAGGGAAGCTGGTGACGGGTCTGTACGTCGACGGGCATGCGACGGCATCAGAACATGTTAGACGCATTTAAAATAGGACGCAAATCATTACCTGGAGTTGTGAGCTAAGGATGCTGCGCTGCGCACTCTCATCTGCCTCATCGCGAGATAACGAGAATTCGTGGTCGGGGGAAGTGAATTATGACGAATGGGATTAACCGTCTGAGACTCTCGAAGGAAACCTATAACATTCATGCAAATCTGGAAAGTGCACGTTACACGAGCGAAAGGAACGTACCGGGGTGAGTTGTTTGCCTGGCATTCGTTGCTCCCCAACCTTCAATCTCCTCGCACTCAGTTTCGGGTTCATCTGCCTCCCCCGATTTCTCCGTGGTCTCACTGCTCTCAGACGAATCACCATTCGAGCTTCCCCTGAAGGGAAGCATGCTACTGAAGAGGGCGGGATCAATCGCAAGACGAGGCTGGTCTACGGAGTTTCCCAAATAAGAGTGCAATGTGGACTTGGAAAAGGGCAAAGACGTTACCCTTGCCTGTTGCTCCCGAGCAGCGGTATATGGATTATTGAGAACTTGAAGGTTCGGTTCGGTTCCAGGGGGCACAATGTAAGCTGGTTGCGGCGCCGTACTCGGAGCATTGAACCCAAACCGCTCTGATTCGGACAATCGCTGATGGAAGACTGGAGTTGGGGCAGCCTAAAATGGGAGAAAACAGTCATTGTTGACTCTGTTCAAGGACAACGCCTTACCACGGCTGCCACGTGGACTTGACTCGGGGCAGCTGGTGCATACGGCGGAGGGGCCTATTTGCAGACAAGGTTAACAGGCAAAGGGAAAAGGGAAGGAAGAATCACGTCTGAACCAAATTTCTTGCCAGAGCTACGCCGCCCCGACTTAGTGCGCCTCGTCGAAGGAGCAAGAGGGTTGGGAACCGCGCTTTCTGGAAGGTCGGTCGACGTGCGAGGTCTGCCAAGCCGACTCTCAAGAACAGCCCCAACCTTCTCAAGTTGCTGGACTTTCCCTCCCGAGCCGGCCCCTGCCCTCCCACTGCGACGACTCGGAGGCCCTCTGTCATGACGACCGACTGGGTCTCGTCACGACGCCCATCAATAGATCCAGCAGCCCGGTCACCGCAGCCCTTGACGCGTTGGGTTTTCGCAGTGTGAGAGCCTGGGTCATCATTGGACGAGCGACGCTTACCCCTCTTGCCGTCCTTCTTTTTCGGTGAGGAAACGACCATGGAGGACATTTTGGAATGTAAGCGACGCGCGAGGAGATGCAGGAGGGGAGGGGAGTGGTTAGCTTTGGAAACCCATGCCAAAGAATTAAATACGTATCAGTAATCCTCGCCACGATGCAATACCATTCCCTGCGGGCCCCTTCGGCGGGAAGCACTGAATGATAACGGTTCATCGACTTCATTTCCGGTTTGACTCACATGCAAGGTTTTGCGTGTACATTTCAGGTGCTCGGTGACCCGAGGCGTGACCCGCCGTGTTCATTTGAATGAGTAGATAATTTGGCGTGCTCGCTCAGGACGACACTGGCACGTTGTTACAACGAGTGCATTAGGTCAGGCGCAAATCTAAATATTCAGCTACTTTCATATTGGCATGACCATACTGGAACTCTTAAGGGTAGTACAACAGTAAATCGTATGCATAACGAAGAATCGGATGAACATATACTAAACAGCCCTAAAACGCTTGTTTGGCAGGGGGAGGTTATCCATACTCCTGACTTCATCGCGCAGTCGCTTGGACGAGTCAGACCCGGGTGTGAAAACTAGCTGCGTCGCCCCCGAGCCAGATCGCGCAAAAAGGTGGTCGGGTGTACGCGACATCTCTGCAGCCGCGGGTCGCTCGTTTGGCATCCCCATAATAAATGTGTCCAGAACCTCCGCTACATCGGAGATCCGTACTGGAGTGCGGGACAATAGAGCTTCCCTGTGCAGCCGGCGCCACTGGTGAATGAGAGGTACGAGTTCTCGGAAATAAGTGGTTACGGAATTGTCGAGAGTCTTGTCGTCAGGGTCCATGAGGAACGTGTACTTGGAATTGTATGCGATCGCGAGGTCGGAAGCAGCCTTCTCGCTCCATAAAGCAAGAAATGTCTTTTCGTGGCCAATATCACAACGCTCGCGCCCAAGAGGACCATCGTAGAGTACGATGATCCAGGTAAGGACATACAGGAGTGACTCGACATCGTCCGCGTAAGTGTGAGATATGGCGATCGGATCGTTGACAAAAACCCGAGTGAGGGAGACCGTTTTACGAATTGCTTGAGCGGTCATTACAGCAGACTTGGCGAAGGCGACCTGGAGCTGACGGAGGATGTTTATCGATATGAAGGGGAGCGTCCCCTTTTGCAGATCGGGGCTAGTTAGCATGGTCAAACGGAGAGATCTGATCTGGAGACGTACGGTACCGCCCACGCTATACTCCCCCCGCGCGGTGATCTCCACAGCAAATTCCCAATCTAAAAGAAACCCACGAGACGCATCTTGGGTGTCCTCGATCATTGCATTGAACACGCTGCAGTCGCGATGAAGGACGCCCAGCTTGAATGCCTGCTCGACGACTACGCGATTTGTTCAGCAGGAAGGTAATACAAGTTTTAAAACCCACTCACTACCCAAGATATCGCGTATACATTTAACAAGTTCTTTCCTTGACTTGAACATCGTTAAGGGACGCACGCAAGGATGCATCGCCAATCGAACATGGGTCCTCGGAGACTGGATCTTTCCTCGGTACTTCTCCTCACGGTACCGCGGCGTCGTGTCTGGAACCCCGTCCTCAACCTCAACGACCCACGCGGTGTGCAACTTTGGGACCCCATCAATACCTTCGACCAAATCCATCATTTTTGCTTCGTGGATCATTCTCGGATTGCGAATCCACCCGGGCCCCTGGTCCGAGTCCCTAACCCAATGGTCCTTGACAACATAGTAGTTTCCATCAAGCCGCACGAGATAGCACACAGTCCCTCCTCCCACGAAACCCGTGCTAGAAAACAGAATGTCGATGACTTCGTAGTATAGATCACCAACACGGATCTTCCCAATCACCGGTTTTAGCGGTTCTGGGCTAGGAGGAGGAAGAGACTGTGGGATTGGGACCGGTGTCTCGGCGTCTGGACCAGGCGGGTCAGCTGGGGGAGGCAATACTTGGAGGTGGGTCGCGTTGTCAGCACCCTCGGCGCTCGTCAGAATTTCGCGTATGGAGCGTCTTCGGCTATTTAGAAGGAGGGGGTGGATTTCGATCGTGGGGTCAAACCCGATGGATGTCCGACAACCAAAGGCGAGTGCCGCGACGATGAAGAGGAAATTTTGGGCGTCGGCGTGGATGTTGAAAGCGGGGGAAATGGCACCACCTGAGTGATCATAGAAATGGACTCTGAGGTCACTGTTGGCTATGGTCAATCCAAGGATAAAGCGCCTCCAGGGTTGGTCTACTAAAACCAAATATGCCTTGGTATCCATGGTCTTCCCGATGCGAGCCGCTGGTTGAAAACTTTCCTTCGTATACTCGGCGACAACTTTGGGGCTGAGCCACGTAATCTCGTCTTGGGACAATGGGTTGTTGTCTATTAGTACAAGGTCGGGCTTGCGAGAATAGCCCGTAGAGCCCGGCATAGAAGAGTTGCTCCAGTTTGCTAGCCACCGACGGTATGGTTTCTTTGGGGAGGAATCGGTCCGAGTGCAAGTTTGGCTGAGTGCGAAGGCGTCTATGATTGTATTGAGGAATAGGGCAACCTGTTTCTCGGAGCTAATAGACTCCTGGTCGGCCTGGCCGCTCGTGGCGCTACTAGGAGCAGGCCGGTCTGTGGCTGGTTCCATCAGAGGCAAGTCCCAGCGCCAGCGCTTCTTCACCTCATCATAGAGCCGGACAGATTCGGTTCCATTGGGATCCTTGTGTGACGACAGATACCGACGGGCGAAAGTGGGCACAGATGAAAGAGGAACAGCGAGCGATTCCGCAGTAACGTCCGCGAAATCTTTGTTGAACGCTGCAAAAATTAAATCGAGGAAAAAGCCGAGGCCGCGAGTGCGCGCGGCAACTGCCGCAGTCATATCGCGGTGTTCGCGGATGATTTTGCCTTGAAGTTCCATGCTGACGAACTTGTCCATGGTTGCAACGCTGCGACCCTCTTTTGGGGGAGGGAGGGAGCCTATCAGCTTGTAGGCGGCATCTATGGTGGAGAACTTCGGAGTCGGTCCGTCCTTGTTCCGCGGCAGTGGCATAGGTGGCAGTGCAACTATCACACAGGTGAAGTTTCTTACGAGATTTGCTCGGTTTGGGGTTCCACCTACCTGAACTTTGGACTGGAAACCAGCGAGGTAGAACCAGTGAGGTAGTACGGATAAAACGAGTATCAATAGTTAGCGCAATCAATTAACCGAGGCGACCGATCGATTGGATACTGATTGTGATAATCTACTGACTTAACGCAAAGTACATGTTTTTGTCGAAGTATTTGTTCAGATAGAATTCAGTGGAATACTCAAGGTAGTTGTAAGCTGTCAGTCGGGTGTCCGCAGCAGGTCCAAAGCGTGGGACTAGATGTGTGAATGCCCGCACTTGGCTGAGAGGAATGACATCTCCCAGCCGCTGACCAGTGGTGCGTTTGGCACGTTTGAGAATGCTGAGACGTGTAGCATCCTCGGCCACGACGTCGAAACGCTGTACATAAGCGAGAAAACGATCAGTCCACGACCACCTCTCCCCCAGCTTGCCAAGAGGTCGCATGACAAGACGCAGTTGACCGACGGCGTGACCTAAAGAATTCTTGCTGCAGGCTACGACAGATTTAATGAAGAGTCACGTACCCTGTAGACTATTCGCGGGCCACTTCGAATGCGCATCGACGCTGAAAATCGCAGCGTCGTAATGACCGGTGGACCAGTCGTTGTTACTAGGTGGAGAGCAGAACAATGTTTGCGCAGGCAAGACATTGTTGTTACCGTGGATGGGCTTGTTCTGAAGACGTACTTTGTACCATAGTTGGAGTTCCGTAAACGGTAGATTCGAGTACGTCGATGCACGCCGTTGCCCGCTGATGGGGTGCACAAGGTCGTCACCGCACAGCTGTAAGAAATCGGCGATAGCAGCCCGAAGGTCTGGTAGCCCAAGATTTTGTGCAGCTGCGTCGATGCCGATTCGTCGCGAAGATGGAGAATACGATACGTTAACTGCTGTCGAACCTGCGATGAAAGTGCGCAGGGGAAATGGGAGGGTGCTTGTCCCTCTGGTACTAAGGCGAGTAGCGATGGCGAAGTAGTCCGTGGTCGGACGTGTGAGGCCCGAGGGTCCGGAGGGCTGATACTGAGGCGCGCCACCGGCATTGTCATCTTCATCTTCATCTTCATCGTCCAACTCGGATCCTCCTTCTCCCAATGTATCACCATCTGAGAAACCACCCGGAGCTTCCTGTTCGCGCAGTGAAGTAGCGAGTTCAAACGCCCTACATTTCTCTGCGCGGTCAAGGAAGCGGCAGATCTGTGGGTCGTAGTTGTTATTGTTGGTAGACCCGGCAGGCGTTTTGATTTCGGACACATGAGCATGTTCCGTGATGTCCGCAGTCCACTGAATGGTGGCCCAAACACACTTTATGCTCAGGGCAATACCTTGCATTAACTCCAGCTTGGGAATGTACCAGTTGTTGATGACTTCCCTCCTTTCCCTCAGTGCCCACCATGTTCAAGTATAGCGTGTTTGTAGGCATGAAAGTCATTGAGGGCGGTGGAGATGAGACGTATGTCGGCGTCGGTGATGCAATAGGCGTGAACACGGTACCGGAGGTCCATTAAGGCGCAGATGGCGGAAACAACTTCTGGTGGAGCAACGACGCCGATTACCCCAACAAGGTACCGTTGGACGTCGCGGTGGACACGACCAGTTACCTGTTTCAACTTCGAGATACCACCTCAGAAGTGACGTGATCCCGCCGTGGGCTGTAGAAGGGAAAACCGGAAATCAATTTCTGCTGCACCAACGATGTTCAAGCACCACTGTACATTGTGGTCCCAGAATTCTTTATGCAGGTAGTGAAGGAGTTCTGGGGTAACGAAAACGCCGGGACATGAAAGGGGGATATTTCGCCAGAATGGCCTGCTAACCCCGCTGAGACGAAAACGCTGGGCTTCCCAGAAGGCCTGAAGGTCGTCGGGGTCAGCCTTAGAACTTGCGACCGCGATCTGTGCTAGTGTGGTGGTCGCGGTCCGTGGCTCATGGCAGAATGGGTCACCAAACTGTTTGTATGTTGCCATGGTCACGGGTGATGTTTTACCCCCGACGCAAGCAAGCATAGCGGCCTCTGGGGTGTCAATGATGTACCCTGCAATTGGTGTAAAGCAGTAACATATCTGTCCTTGGGTGTCCGGGAGCATGACGCCAAACTCGGCTGCCCTCTTGACAGGTTTGAGAATGATATTGAGACATTCATGAATTAGGCGATCTTCCAAGACTCCACACATGCGCTTGTTCTTGTGGATGAACTTTGGGACTGGGAGAAGGGCAGTGAGCATGAATGAATTTGACGAAAGCTTGAGGCGAGCAGACATCTTTGTTGGACTTCTTGGACTGTAGCCGTCACCACGCGTCTTGCAGAATTTAAGTCAGGATTAAATGTCTTCCTAAACGTGATGGCTAAACTTGAAATATAAACTGACATTTGAGATACAGCAAGATTTCAAGTTTTGTCTGCCGAAAATATGTGGGTCGAAACTTCAAGTTTGGGCGACTGCACTGCCTACACCTTAATGTTAGACA
>JBBPLS010000736.1:0-10330 GCA_038089895.1 Boletellus ananas | reverse complement strand
TGCTTGGAGAACACATGCGTTACGAAGATTGTCGCTAACTCCGGAGCGGAGATGGTGTCGTGGGTGGGGATGAATATGGCTTGCTTGGAGAGACGATCTACGACTACCAGTATGGCAGTGTATCCGTTGGAGGAGGGGAGGTGTTCTATGAAGTCCATGGAGATTGAATTCCACGGACGTTCGGGGATGGGGAGTTGCTTCAGTAGTCCGTACGGACGATGGCGGGGAACCTTGGCGCGAGCACACAAAGTGCATGAGCTGACGTACTCCTTGACTAGGGAGTGGATACCCGGCCAGGTATACTCTCGTCGGATCAACTCTAAAGTCCGATTTTGGCCAAAATGACCAGCGAGAGGGTGGTCGTGTTTAAATCGGAGGACCCGGAGGCGGAGGTCGTTAGCATCCGGAACATAGATTCTTCCGTCAAGACGGAGGAGCTTGTCGGAGCCAACGGACCAGCGAGGGTCAGAGGTATCGGAGAGGTGATGCTGGGCCATGGGATCGGAGGGAAGGGCAGAGAGGATGTCTTGGTGGAGCTGGTCCACGTCGACGAGGATTGCGGCGCGAATTGCGGGCGTGAGGAGACAGGTAGCGTGTAGGGAGGACGCGAGCTGTTCCTGCGTGAAGACCGGGCAGAGATTATGGGGGTTGGCGCGAGCGTAGTCCCTATCCCCCTCTTTGGAATAGACATCCCAGCGTCTAGTAAGGGAATCGGGCATAGCGCCGAGGTGCCCGGGACGGAAACGAATGGCGAGGTGGAATTGGCAGAGGAACTCCGACCAGCGCGCCTGTCGCCGGGTCAGGAGTTTCGAGGAAGTAAAGTACTCAAGGTTCTTATGATCTGTGACAACGTCGACCAGAGAGGCGGAGCCCTCGAGGTAGTGCCGCCAGTGCTGAAAAGCTTCAAAGATAGCCAAAAGCTCCTTGTCATGGGTGTCGTAGTTGAGCTCCAGAGCGGTGAACGTTCGGGAGTAGAAAGCAACCGGGCGGACCTCGCCGTCGGAGCATCCGATGAACAAGATGCCGGCGATAGCGTAGTCCGAGGCATCAGTCTCTACGATAAGTGGGGCATCCGGAACCCAATGAGTGAGGATAGGAGCGGAGGTGAAAGCGGTCTTCAGACGCTGGAAAGTGGAGCGGCACTCCGGAGTGAAATTCCATGGGGCATCCTTCCGCGTCAAGTGGGTAAGGGGCACAACGATGCTGGAGTAATCGAAAATAAAACGATGGTAAAAGTTGGCGAAACTGAGGAAAGACTGGACGTCCTTCACCTTCCGAGGCTCCGGCCAATCGGAGATGGCCTTCACCTTTTCCGGTGACATGGAGAGACTCTCAGTGGATAACTGGAAACCGAGGTACTCAACGGAAGCGGAGTGGAACTCGCACTTCTCCGGTTTGGCGTAGAGGTTGTGCTGCCGGAGGCGGCGGAGGACTTCACGGACGTGCTTCTTGTGGGACTCAAGATCCGGAGAATAGATCAAGATGTCGTCGAGGTAGACGACGACGCAAACATCAAGGAGGTCGGCGAAAATGCTATTGACGAACCTCTGGAACGCTGCCGGAGTGTTGGAAAGACCGAAAGGCATTACACACCATTCAAAGGAGCCGTAGCGAGTGCGGAAAGCGGTCTTCCACTCGTCGCCTTCGGTGATACGGACAAGGTGGTAAGCGTGATGGAGGTCGATCTTCGTATATATTCGGGCTTTAGACGGAGCGTCCAGGAGGTCGGAGATGAGCGGAAGCGGATACCGATCCTTCTTGGTGATTTTATTGAGTCCTCGGAAGTCCACGCACAAATGGAGTGAACCATCCTTTTTGCAGACGAACAGGACCGGAGCTCCGTGAGCGGAGCTGGACTGTTGGATGAACCCATAGTTGAGATGCTCGTCGAGGAATGAGCGGAGGGATTCTAACTCAGTGGGGGAAAGGGAATAGATGGTGCCCAGAGGAGGCGAAGCGCCTTCTTCCAGATCAATTTTAAGGTCGTACTCACAATGCGGAGCAAGCTTGCTTGCTTTGGCCTTGCTGAAGACATCCGCAAAATCATGGTATACCTCCGGAACACCGGAAAGATCCAGAGCTGGAGGGTCTGGAGAGACGGAGGCGGAGCGGAGCTTCGCTGAGTCCTCAGGCTGGAGATGGAGGGTGAATTGCATAGAGCCTTCGAGCTTGCAGGCACGAGCGTACGCTGCAGCATTGATGAAGGATATGCTTGGAGGAGATGGAGGAGGCGTGTCGGGGATGGTTGGACCGAAGTCCGAGTCATCGTCAGAGACGGATGTGGGAGGAGGAGGAGCCACCGGAGTGGACTCCACGGAGGGAGGTACCGGGGATGTTAGCACTCGTTGCGTGTTCGAGCGGAAGCTAATGCTGCCCAATACCCAATCAATCGACGGATTGTAGCGGGTGAGCCATGCGTGTCCAAGTACAAGCGCACAAGAGGAGTCCAACGGAGTTACGAAGAATGTTTTGGAGGTGACATCACTGGAGGGGAAGCGGAGACTGAGTTCGACAGTGCGGGAAATGGTCATATTGGATGATCCATCCAGGAGCCGGAGAGAGACCGGAGGGACGTCGCGATACGGGAGAGAATGTTTATTAAAGAATGATGAATCTACAAAACAGTGGGTAGAACCCGAGTCGACTAAAGCGGAGACAGAAGGAATGTCATATAGCGGAATAGAAACGGAAGGCATGAGGGCGTTGGGATTGGAAAGAGCGGACGCGTTGAGTCAGACCTCCGTGATTGTACACTCGGAGTCAATACAGTCCCCAGGGTGTATGGAGTTCTGGGGGCTGCTGACTATTTTTTTGGCTCCGCAGCAGGAGCAGAGGTGGCCGGAGTGACCGTCGCTGCGCGCGCCTTTGCCTTGGAGGCCTTGCTAGTCGACTTCGGACAATCTTTTGCAGTATGTCCAGGGAGTCCACAGAACATGCAGAGGCCGTTCTTGAAGCGTCGCTGACGCTCTTCCTCAGTCAGCTTGCCATCCTTGCCCAAGTGTGAGGGCGTGTTGGACGAAGCGGGCTTGTTGGGGGCGGGTTTGGAGGACGATGTAGTCACCTTGGGTGCAGAGGAGGCACCAGAGGCACCAGAGGGTTTGGTGGCGGAGGTGGACAATGCCGGGGTGGACTTGGGGGTGGTACCAGAGTTGGAGGGCACGGGCTTGTTTTGACGGGCGATCTCCGATTTCCATTCCCAGTACCTCGCGTCGATGGTTTGTGCGAGGGTCCGGAGTTGGTTGAGCGTGGCGGGTTTGCCGACGCAGGAGATCTCATCCTTGATGCGGTCCGGAAGACCATTGTAAAAGATGTGACGGAGGGTGGCCGGCCCATAATCGTCAACCTGTCCTGCCAACCGATTGAACTCAACGACGTATTTGTTGATCCGTTGACCGTCCTTCATCGTCAAGTGGTCGAGCTGATGCTCCGCATCTCCGACCGGATCGTGTGGACCGAAATTCACCTTTAGTTCTTCAACAAATGTTTCGTAGTCATCCATCCACAGAGGACGGCGACGGTAAGTAGTGGAGTTAAGGAGGTCCGGTTCGAACCATTCCAAGGCCATACCCTTGAGGTAGGACTGCGCGAAGACAACCTTAGTGTGATCCAGCCGGAATGCCTTTGGGCGGTCCTGGAAGTTGAGCTCGCACTGCACCAAAAAGGTGCGGAGTTTGTGAGGGTCCGTTCTGTCGAACATGTTGGGCTCGTGGACCTTGGTCCGAGAGGAGGAAGTGTCGCGCTTGGAGTTCGCTTTCGCGAGCGCATGGATCGCCTGCGTTAGGGCGAGCATGTTGTCGGGGGGTGGAGATGGGGATCGGGTAGATGGGATAGGAATGTTGCGGGGAGATGGCTGACGAAGTACGCCATCCCAGCTTCCGTTGCCCGGATCGTCAGGGTCATCGCTGGGGTCGCCGCCCGGAGCAGGTGTGGCCTCTATGGTGGGATCGTCCGGAGCAAGGTCTTCGTCCCTGTGAGACGCACTGCTAGATGGCTGCACGCGGCCAGGACGGGAGGGAGTGGGAGTCGTTCTTCCGCTCAAGGGCAGAGGAGAGCTATGTCGCGCTGGAAAGGAGAGGAAGCTCCCCGATCCGGGTGGTGGCGGAGGAGTGTCAGGTCGAGGGTTGGCGCAGGCTTGCACATGCGTCTGGATAATGCGGGTAGTCATGTCGTAGGTACGGACAAACGCACAGGCGTGAGTTCGAATATACTGTCAAGTCTGGTCCTTCTCCGCTCTACTCTGGTTGGTCGGAGGTGTGGGAGACAAGGGGACGGGACGGTGGGTACGGAGTTAGGTCGGAGCGGGGAGGACGTCAGCTTCAGCGATGTGGCTAGCATGCTGTACCTCTGTACGTTCGTGTCCTCGTATTTCAGAGGGCGGGATAGAGAGTATCAGAGATGAAATCCGACGGGGTTTAGAGGAGAAGAGACTTAGGTGATATTCGAACTGAGGTATTACAGCGGAGAGACGAGGCTTTATATACGGAGGACGGAAGTAAATTACTAACAGAGAAGTAAGTGATCAGTAATCATAAACCCTCGGAGTTATACTCTGGAGACACGAAGGCCCAAGCTGTGCTTCGCGTAGCGAGCACAGCGACGGGAGAGTTCTACGTGTGATGTCAAAGTAGAATGGAGCAAACACGAAAGGAGAAAACAGAGACAAGAGGAACGGAAAGACAAGTCCGGAAGCGGAGTTTGATGGAGTTGGTCCGGAGCACCAGAGTTGAACTTAGGGATATGACACTCAACAACAACAGAAGGAAGAACGACCACTTCCCCCGGAGTATAAGGCCTTCCAGGATGTGTTTGAGGAACCCATCGCAGGAGAGCTACCTCAACACCGGCCATATGATCACGTGATCGACCTCACCCCATCCTTTATTCCATGAGTGGCAAAAGCTTATCCACTCAACCCGAAAGAGTTGGAAGCTTGTAGGGCATTCATTGACGAACATCTAAAGTCTGGCAAGATCAAACCATCTAAATCTCCCCAGGCTTCACCCTTCTTCATACAAAAGAAGGACGGAGGTCTACGACCTTGTCAGGACTATCGATATCTCAACGAGCACACTGTCAAGAATGCCTACCCCCTTCTTCTTATCTCCGAACTCATGGACAAACTTCGGAGATCCTCCATCTTCACAAAAATGGATATACGATGGGGGTATAATAACGTTCGCATCAAACCCTCAGATACCTGAAAGGCGGCCTTTATCACTCCCTTTGGGTTATTCGAACCGCTAGTCATGTTCTTCGGCATGTGCAACTCTCCCCCCACATTCCAAGCCCTCATGGACAACGTCTTTCGCGATATGGTAGCGGAAGGATGGCTGATGTTACAATCATAGATGAGCGCGCGGATTTTCCCAATCTCTCTCCGGTTGATCTTCCTCTTACTTCGGACCATTCTTTGATCGCAGAGTTGGACAGCCTCTGGCTCGATGACTTGCCTATGTCCGGCTTTCTATTCCACTCCGCAGCCGGATAGGTTTTCTTCGGTTTCCATGTTACCACTGAAAGCAGTTGTGCCACTGTACTTTCCCACATTCTTCTTTGGGTGTGATGCGACTTACACCTTCCATATTTGGCCACGATTACACTTCCCCTATCCCACGGACGCTTACTCCTCCGATCGCATTCGTCTGCAGTTGCGTGTCCCTTCTCCATTCACACTAGGTATCTCACGTCTACCCTAGAGCGTGTACAGCTATGCCTAGGTATTTATACGCGCTGTGTACTTGTAGTTTCTCCAGTTAGTTCTGCGCAATACACGCGTAGTTTCTACCTGTCCACAAGTCCTCGCGAGGATAGTGAGATCCCTCTCCCTCTGATAGTCTCGCACCACTTGTTGAGTGTGCGCTCAACAGTTGGGTTCTGCGCCTCTGCATAACAAAAGAACTAACTCGTCCCTCCGCCCCTGCTATCTAGCAGTAGGGCGAGAACCATTCATCATGGCATTTCGAGCACCACCCAAATCTTCAGATGAAGATTACATTCTGCCAGAGGAAGGAGAAATCTCCTACTCTGAGATAGAACATCGGCGATCACCTTCACCTCCCCCTACCTGACGACACGTATCTGATAGACCCCCAACCAATCCATTGTTTGGACAACGACGTAGACGACCCTCCGTCACCCGAGACTCCATACAAGCCACCCCTGGATGCCTCGCACCTCCAGTGCTTACCCAGGAAGAATCTTACAAGGACATCTTTACCACTACCCCAGTCCAGAATACCCCTCCCAGAATCACCTTTACTTCAGAACCGGACGAACCCATGCCTTCCACTTCTGCCCGACCTGCAACTCCTGAACCTTTTGAGGAGGAACATAAGAAGGCAGAAAGACGAGTCGGCTTACCTGTGGACTTCTCCGGAAATGAGTCCGACGCTACCAGGTGGCTCCTATCTATGGAAGCCTACTTCCTTATGAATGAGCACATCTACAATGATGACGCCTCCAAAATCCTCACTGCCCTCAATAAGATGAGTAAAGGATGAGGAGTGGTCTTTGCTGAGTCTTGGTACCTCAAGACACCCACAGCCACATGGAACACTTTCGCCGATGCCTTCAAAGCCACCTTTGTCCCTGCCGGAGAAAAGGAGAGAGCTCGCAATGATCTATATGAACTACGACAACAAGACTTCCTGGAACTGACTGAGGAAAAGATGCCGGCGCATGTGAAGAGAGGAAACTTTGATGCCTATGCTGCCACCTTTAGATTAAAAGTTGGCAAGAGCGGTCTCACTGAAGACCATCACAACATTCTGATCGATGTCTTACGGAGAGGGGTAGACCACAAGTTGGCCGAAATGATGACCACGCTTAACCCTCAACCAGCAACTTGGGAAAGTTGGCTGGAGGCCGCGCAAAGGTTTAACGAGAACCTGTTGTGCCTTAGAAAGATCTGGGACCCAAAGAGATTCCTGCCTCTCCCCTATGGAGGAGGATCTAGCTGAGCAGCAAGGGACCCCAATGCTATGGAGATCGACACGATTCGCCTCACTCCAATAGAACGGGCCGAACATATGAAGAACAACAAATGCTTTGTGTGCCACAAAGTAGGATGCCAATCCACCAATCATTGAGGAGGATCCAGGACCACTCCCCCTTGTCGCTTCCCCCCAAAACAACGAGTCAACGCAGTGGAATCCTCCATGGATGCCTTAGGGGAGTTTATTCAGAACACAGATCTCCCTCGGGACGAATTACTTCGCATCCTGAAACTCTGCGCCCCTGATCCCGCGGAACAAGTCCGCACGATCCATATCACCAAACCTTCGGGTTTTTAGAAGGGAGGAAAGTAGCAATGTCTTCTCCTCCCCACGTCATCGCTCCCGTATTTGTATCAGGTACCAACTCTAGAGCAATCAAACTCCCCATTTACCTTTATGAAGTTGGAGCAACCCGAAACATTGCAACCACCGCCTTGGTAGACAGCGGTGCTACTGGATGCCTCGTCAATAAGCATCTCATAAAAGTCCATGGATGGACGATGACATGCCTGAAAACTCCTATTCAGGCTCATAACGTAGACGGGACGGATAACCGAAATGGAATGATCCGTCATTACATCACTCTCACATTAAAGATCGGCAATCTAACCGAAGATGGACGATTCTTTGTCATCAACTGCGGACATGAAGGGGTGATCCTCGGGATCAATTGGTTATGAAAGCGGAATCCCCAGATTGACTGGTCTACGGGGACACTTTCCCTTCCAGATCAGACCATCGTCCCTCCGGTCAAGGACTACATTTCCCAACGGTATCTCATTCGCTATCTGGACCTCGACCCGGAAGACCGGAACGAGGAAAACTTTCAACGAGCCCTACTCCAGTGGATAGGGAAGTTAACCCTCTCTACTGAACTCGCTCAACAACAACAGAAGGAAGAACGACCACTTCCCCCAGAGTATAAGGCCTTCCAGGATGTGTTTGAGGAACCCATCGTGGGAGAACTACCTCCACACCAGCCATATGATCACGCGATCGACCTCACCCCATCCTTCATTCCACGAGTGGCAAAAGCTTATCCACTCAACCCGAAAGAGTTGGAAGCTTGTAGGGCATTCATTGACGAACATCTAAAGTCTGGCAAGATCAAACCATCTAAATCTCCCCAGGCTTCACCCTTCTTCATACAAAAGAAGGACGGAGGTCTACGACCTTGTCAGGACTATCGATATCTCAACGAGCACACTGTCAAGAATGCCTACCCCCTTCTTCTTATCTCCGAACTCATGGACAAACTTCGGAGATCCTCCATCTTCACAAAAATGGATATACGATGGGGGTATAACAACGTTCGCATCAAACCCTCCGACACTTGGAAAGCAGCCTTCATCACCCCTTTTGGATTGTTCGAACCGCTAGTTATGTTCTTTGGCATGTGCAACTCTCCTCCCACGTTCCAAGCCCTCATGGATGACATTTTTCGCGATATGGTAGCGGAAGGATGGCTGATCATCTACATGGACGATCTTATCATCCACTCGGATAATCCCGAGGAACATCACCGGCGTACCTTATGAGTACTCCAATGGATGAGGGAAAACTGTCTATTTCTGAAGCTTTCTAAGTGTTTCTTTAACGTATCTGAAGTGGAATACTTAGGAATGATTGTCCGACCGGGCCAGATTGGACTCGACCCAACCAAGTTATCAGCCATCAAGGACTGGGAACCCCCTAAATCTGTCAAGGTGGTCCAATCATTCATCAGGTTCTGTAACTTCTACAGGAAGTTCATCCCCAACTTCTCTGCCATTTGCCGGCCTTTGCATGACTTAACAAAGAAAGGGGTTCTTTGGACTTGGTCGAGTCAATACCAAGATGCGTTTGTAGCTCTCCGCGACGCTTTTCTCAAGCAACCTGTCTTGCGCATGCCCAATCCCGTGGAACCTTTCTGGGTCATGACCGATGCTTCCCTCGTTGCAATGGGAGTGATCCTCATGCAGAAGGATACCAATGGAGATCTCCACCCTTGCTCCTATTTTTCCAAAACCTTTGCCCCTGAAGAGCGTAACTATGACATCTATGATAGGGAACTCCTCGCTGTCATCAGGGCTTTGGAGGAATGGCGTTAATACCTGACCGGAACCCCACACCGTGTCACCATCATCACTGATCACAAGAACTTGGCGTACTTCAAACAACCACATAAACTCTCCCGTTGCCCAGCCAGATGGATGTTGTTCCTACAGGACTTCGACCTGTCATTTCAACACACCCCAGGCACCGCCATGGGCCCCACGGACGCACTCTCCCGCCTCCCTGATGTGAATGTTACAGAAGACAACCAAGACGTTACCCTCCTATCTACTGCGCATTTCGTTCGGGCCTTGGATACTACTCTAGTGGAGCAGATTTCAACTTCCACCCCGACCGACCCCCTTGTCGTCAATGCCTTGGCCGCACTGGAACAGGATCGATCTCTATTACCACGTGCCTCCCGTGCAGATTGGCGATATACTGATGGATTGCTATACTTCCGCAATCGCCTCTACGTCCCGGAGTCCGCCCGCACTTCTCTTATACAATCCTTGCATGAGTCCGCCGCGGGTGGACACGGCGGTTTCTTTTGCACGCTACACCTCGCTCAGCGGGATTATTGGTGGCCGGGGATGTCCACCTTTATTTGTAAATTTGTGGCCGGCTGCTCCGTCTGCCAGGCCAATAAGGTGATCACCCACCCAACCACACCGCCCCTGTCCCCGATCCCTTCTATGGCCACTTGTCCGTTTCAGCAAATCTCTGTGGATTTGATCTCTGCGCTGCCCCTGTCCTCAGGTTTTGACTCTGTACTGGTCGTGGTAGACCATGGGCTTACAAAGGGGGTAATTTTCCTCCCTTGTCACTCAATGATCGATGCAGCCGGCGTAGCCTCCCTATTTTTCAAACACATCTTCCCCCAATTCGGCCTGCACGATTGTTGTATATCTGATTGAGGACCACAGTTCGCCTCAGCCTTCACCCAAGAACTATCTCGTCTGCTCCAATACGACCTTGCCTTATCCACCGCTTACCATCCACAAACCGACGGTGAAACCGAACGGGTCAACCAGGAACTGGAGACCTACCTATGGATCTTTTGCCAAGGCAATCCTCACACCTGGGCCGACCTTCTCCCCATGGCAGAATTCACGCATAACTCCGCAGTCCATTCTGTGACCAAGCAGACCCCTTTCTCACTAATGATGGGTTACGAACCATGGGCTTATCCCACCATTGGACAAACATTCCTCCCTGCCCTGGAGGAACAGCTGACTATCCTCAACAAAGCCTGAGATGAAGCGCAGCAAGCACATCAGGTGGCGCGACAGGCCATGACA
>JBBPLS010000735.1:0-10338 GCA_038089895.1 Boletellus ananas | reverse complement strand
AGGGCCAAAGAGTGGTTTGCTGAGCATGGGTTTGAGGTCATGGTGTGGCCAGCTCAGTCTCCAGACCTTAATCCCATAGAACATCTATGGTTTCTTCTCAAAAGAAGGCTAGCAGAGTACCTAGAGCGAGCAAAGGGGATGACTGAACTTTGGGAGAGAGTACAGGTAGAGTGGGAGAGGATAGAGGTGGCAGAGTGTCAAAGGTTGATTGAGAGCATGCCTAGAAGGGTTCAGGGGGTGATTAAAGCCAAAGGAGGGTACACTTCATACTAATTTATGATATCCATAATGTCAGCAACAAAACTGTTGCAATGACATGGCCAATTTAACATAGCCATATCTCCTGCTATATTTGGCCATATCACATGATCCAAAGTGCTATAGATAGCCAAGGGCATCTACTATATTTCAGGTCACTAGTGCCAAGCATTATTCCCACACCCTGACATGTTACACTGCCCACACTACAAATTACCCAAACATTGCAATGGTTTTGTTGCTCAGTGTATCTAGCTGGTCCTCCTCCTCGACCTCCATGACCACCGTGGCTTTGATGATAGCCTCACACGTCTGCGGCGAACCTTCGGTCTCGCACCATTCAGCTTCTTTCAACCACTGTTCCCGCGTTAAAAGTACTTGGTAGCGTCGTAGTTCGCGTACACCGGCTTCAATTGTCTTGTCAACAACGTCAAGCTCCTTGTTTCCGACAGATTTGTCAGGGTCTGCGGCGACTTCTTGTTCGAGGAGACGGCCGGCAGCTATCCAAATTTCGTGTGACGTTGGTACCGATTTGCGGGCCTTGTTGAGGGCCGCTTTTGCACGCTCGGGTGTTTCGAGTCGAGCGAGCGCTAACCATAGCTCAACAGAGAGCGGAATAACCTCGACCGCGCGAGAAAGCAGGATCCGAGCATCCGATGCAGGCGCTTCGAGATTGACGGTCTCCATAGTCGTACGGAATTAGGGATGTTCTCGAGTGCTAGAAGAGACATCAGGAATGTGGCACGAGTGGTAAACGTAGAACGCACCTTTGCGGAGCACTCGTTTCTTCGCCTTCGCGTCTTGTTCCAAGTCGGCGGCGGCAAGCCATATTTTGACACTCTGACTGACGTGTTGGACTGCGTTCGCCAAAATGATCTTGGCGTCGTCTCGATTCTACGACAAGATTCAGCATCCAACGAGTTTGTTCGAGATACCTGTACACACGTGTAACCGGGCAGCTTCAAGCCATACATCCTCGCTCTTTGGGCATTGCTCACATCCGGCCTTGATTAGCTTGCGCGCCGCAACCATACGACCAGCATGCTCCTCCAAGCATGCTGCGGCGATCCAACCCGGCCCATGTTTCGGGTTTGACTTTACGAGCGAGTCAAAGAGTATCCGCGCTCGCTTAATGTCGCCGATTTCAGCTTCGGACTTTATGACGACGCTGTCCAAGGATGTCAAATACCCCTTAGGGTCTACCGAGGTAGCCAAGCCAGAGGTGGTGGATGTGCCAGAGATCTGCGATGGATAGGTCATCGATACGATACATTTTGGGATGAAGGTCCTCACCCGACTAGACAAATGGGTTAAGGATGCATAAGCTCGGTAGAGTGCGAAGGCAACGGTACCTGTTGTTGTCTCACGTCCAACGAATTCTCGTATTCCGTCTTTCCTCTGTCACCGACAATGACGCTGTTGGGGACAACAAAGGTTCTCTCATCCTTTCTTCGTTTCTTCCGTGTAAGATTACCTACTTCAGGTATGTTTTCCCATTCCTGGTCGGTCACGACAGCAAGGCCACGTTTCAAGTCTGCAAACTGTTGCTGGATTTTGGGTCGCTCTGCGCGATGCTTTATCAACTCTGCATTCTCGCGTGCCTCCCTGATCGTAAGCGGAACGATGATGACGGCTGAGTGAGGCGCGAGTGGGTTAGCGATGGGGCACGCTCGTGCTGGCCATCAGGGTGGTGGTGGGGTGCAGACGGCTCTCGGGGAGAGCGAGGAGGCGTGGCTCCGGACGTGTCTCTCGGGGGGACGATGCTGCCACAGTGGTGGATCCCTCGGCGACGACGACGTGCATGACCGGGTTTGGATCGAGACTGTCGCGCTTGACGAGCAGGTGCGCATCGGACGGGGCAGTGAGCAGCGACGTCGGGGCGGTGAAGAACGACGTCCGGGCGTTCTTGCGCTAGGTCGAAATCGGCGGGACCGTCGCGCCCATGAGCAAAGAGTAGTACGTGGCTGTGTCACACGTAAAAGGGCACGCCGTACGCAGCCCCGGTCAGATACCTCAGCTCGCACGTCTCCCGCGCCCACAACCGACACTCCCCCGCCCCGCACGTCCAGCTGCCTAAACACCCTGCCGTGAGTCGGTCGATATCCCGGTCCGTCGCATCCCACAGATTTGCCACTAGGGTCGGGCTGTGAGACATCAGCGCCCGCCCATCCGTCTGCGCACCACTCACCAACCCGCGATCATGTAGTTGTACGGCGCCCTCACCCGGTCGTATTCGCCCATCTTCCGCAGTGCCCCCGAAGAGCACCCCCACAACATCGTCGCCGCACACTGCGCCAGGTGTCTGATCTTGTGCAATCGCACGCACTGCTCCCCCCCCATGCCCAAGATAGCTCCACGAATGTCAGCACATCCCTGTAGCCTCCTCAAGCGACGCACGCACATCACCAGGTCCTTGTGCAACAGTGCGTTCACCATCTCCTGCTCGCTCGGCGCACTCCTAACGACCTCGCACGTGCGGTGACGTTCCCTATCGACCTCATCGCTTCCATTCGCATCCATGTCCATCCCACCGTTCAACGGAGTCCGTCCGTCCACATCGTATTGCCGCGCGCACGTCACCATGCCTGCACGCGACGATGTTCGTCCTTGACGTTGACCCTGCCCTCGTCACGTCGCGTCCGTGTCCATCCCGCCGTCTGTTCACCTCGTATTGCTGCGCGCACATCACCAAGCATGCGCGTGGCGATGTTCTCTGTCCCTCTCATCCCGTCGAGTCCACGTCCATCCAGCCGTCCGTCCACCTCGCATTGTAACCAACAACCCATGCAACACCCCTCCCGCATCCTCCGATGCTATCCACCATGCACCGTGAGTGTCAGAGACATGAGTTCCTATGGAGGGGTATGATTCTTCTTGCACTTTGGATCAACGCTGCATAGTGTATTGGGGCGGGAAGAGGTTGTGTAAGGTAACAAACGATTGGCGAGAATACAACCACTTTGAACCGGCAATCAAGAAGGAGCCAGCATATGACAAAAGTGATTGTGCAGGCCAGTTTGAGGTCCAAGGGTATAGATGCCGTCCTCATCAGTCGTCTCCGCGACCGTTTGTGGACACGCGCGCGCGCACCAAGGTTTCAAGTCGGTGACTGCAAACTGGAGCGTATGGTGTACAGTACTACCTCTTCATCGTTGCTGCTCCTGGTCGGCCGATGCGTGTCAGGAGGACGTTGCCCTACCGGCATCTGCCATGCCAATGGTAAAGCTCTCCTTGAGGTCTGGATCAGCGTTTTGCATGGGTTTGAAAACATCTGTAGTCATTGTTGTCGCTTTGGAAATGTCGGTGTGCCGACCCAGACCACCTGCTTCGCGAGCGCACCAAAAAAGAGGGATAGAGCCTCGAGAGGATGGACAGTTGAGTCGAGGGCGCTAGAACCCTCGGATGGCCGTGGGGTCCTGCATATTCTCACGATCGCTGGTCGCCCTCTCCACGCTTGCACGGCTGATCCGTCTATCTCGTTTAACCGCACAGAACGTCCCCTTTCAACTGAACCGCACCTTCATCACGAACCTGGCCAATTACAGTTCCCATTCTGCCTCAATTCATGACGCTGAAACAAGAAAAGGGTCTGCAAAGGCGAGAGCACCATCGCTCCTGACAAATTCCTGCCTCCCCGGTGCTGCTCCTCCCCTCCGCGCATCTTGGCCTTCTCTCGCAATAGCCGCCACAATGCATGGTTCCTCCACACGATCTCCTCATCCAGACCTTGGCGAGGTATCTTGTCCTTGGACTTCACTCTTCACGGTGTCCCGTTCGTGCACGGGGGTCTCACAAGGTGCTACAATGGTTTTTATTTCCCGTCGTTCTGGTATGCGTTCAACTCGGATTTGCAGAGAAAACATTAGGATGAGCCGAGAACATTCTTCTACCTTCAAATAGTCACTCGACGTGCATTCTCTTACCTTATATTACGACGAAACTCTGGGTGTTCGAGGAAATCAGAGGGACCGCGTATGTTGTGACGGCTCGTACGCGCGAGATCTCATCAATCTAATTTGCTTCTCTGGCATCACACTCCGTTGTCCGTCCACTTATCCACGACGATGGTCATCAGCGGGGAGCGACATGAAGACGGGATGATCTTCTATCTCAGTCACTATAGGACGGAGTGCTCGACGGCGGTCAGGGAGACTGGAGGAAGGCAGCATCCATGGCAGGGGAGCGGTAAATCATACTGATTGTTCTCATCACCGTGTGGGCACTGCGCCCCAGCAGTCTGCGTCTTTCTTCACGCTCACGAACACAAGATGTTGGGGTTGTCCACACAATACTACCTGGAAATTGGCAGACCGATGCGATGTTGCCATCATCCAGCACAAACTGGGTCTGTTTGCGCTTTCTCTCTCTCTTGTGAGGATACGACTGACATCTTTCATCGGGACGTCATACTGGTTCCATACCACTCTTTTGAAAATGGGATCGCACACTTCATGTATAGGATCACCATGTGCAGCTTAGTTTGGCGCACAAGTGGGAGAAGACTTGTTAGGGCTGGATGTCCTAGGAGACTCAGATGGGACGCCGCTTCCTCGGGTATCGTCTATTAGTACCTCTGCTAGTTGTCCGACCAGGTTTGTTAGTTCGAGGGGTACACTATCTGTTGGGCAAAGCACTCTTGAAGGACTTTTACGGACGATTTATCGTTGGCGTGGCACTGGTATAGTGACTACTTTTGGGGCCGAATGATCAGGGCGTGGATGCGAACCAGCTAGATATCACCACCACTGCAAGGGACGCGCAACACCCAGATTGTGGTCTACAGGTGCCCTCATATAACAAGAAGGGGATCGTCACAAATTGCCGTCTAACCAAGCTCTGAAATACGGGCAAGTACTGAGCCGTCTTCGACCATCCTTGCAGCGTTTCTTCTATGCACAAGGTAGAACCACCATCTGGTCAGAGCTGCTGTTGTGCCAGGGGCATGGACAGATGGATCGCCGTACGGTGTTTTGTGAAGTGGCTGATCGCGGATAGCTGGTACTGGGAAGCCATAGCGGCCAGCGACATGTACAAACAAAGCATACGTGTGCGTGGGAAGTTTCCACGCGCTTCTCGCCAGGCATTATCACCCGGGTCTTGTCGATCGCGTTGCACTCCCCTTGCGGCTTTACAACCACTCACTGGCATCCTACAATGAAGGACATCAAGAAAAAGTTCAAGGATTCAATCGGGCGCATCCGATCCCGCTTCGCCGGTAGAAGCTCACCTCCAGCGCCTTCTGAAGGCTCCATCACCCAGCCTGGCGCGATCCCTAACAACCCGAGCACCCTTCCGGCTCAAGCCGGGGAGATGGAGCCCCCATCTCACGAGGCACAGACCAGCACTGTTGTGGATTCGTCTCCAGCGCTCGCGAAAGGTTCCGGGTCTGACGTTCCCACCACCCACCCGGACACGATGTCTGGGGGCTCGAACATTCTCCTGGCTGAAACCGGGCTGAACGCCGACAATCTCTCTCCTGTGCCTCCCTCTGTTGGTCTAGAGGACCCTGGTGAGCATGTCCTCGAGTCGTGTTTTTGACGGTGCGACGTCCCCAAAGTGGAAAGGATCGCAGATGTTTCCAAGTACATGCAAGATGTCGATCGAAACCTCATGGAAAAATTCTCGCGATTCAGGATTTTTGTCATCGGCAGGGCGAATGCCGGGAAGACAACCGTCTTGCAGAGGATCTGTAACTCGACGGAGGAGCCGGAGATCTACAATGATCAAGGGGAAAAGGTAGCATTCACCATAATGGAATGGACAGGTACTAATGCAGTCAATGTATGTTCAGGTTAATTTCATCATTGAGGGGTCCAGGGAGGTGAGTGCAATGAGGTGTTACTAAATGAATGTCCTTGTAATGCTCCTACAATCTTTTCTACTTCCACAGCATGGTCTGCATGATATCAATCATGAAATGGTTTTCAAGAGCAATGAGAGATTTGTGTTCCATGACTCACCTGGATTTGAAGCTGGGAAGGAGGATAAGTTTGACCAGATGAAAAGGTTTCTTGAAGAATGTGCCAACACCAATTTTCTGAAAAAGCAAATCCATGCAATATGGTGAGTAGTCATGATATAATACTAGATTGAGCCTCAACATAAGTAGGTATTGTATTCCAATGGATCAACAACATAGGGCAGTCACTGTTGCAGAGGAAAGATTCTTCAATGAATGTGACACTAGAAATAGTGAGGAGTTCTGATTGACTTGAACAAAGCATGTATTCTGAGAAGATTGGTAGTCCCAGTCATAATACTGTTCACCAAGTATGATGCACTGATCATACAGGCATTTCAGCCAGAGTACTGGGAATTACCTCCAGAAGCACAGGAAAAGAAAGCAATGGAGGGGAGAGAAGAAATGTTCAAGAAGAGAAATATATGGGGAGATCTATGCAAATTTAGGTTTCCTCCAAAGGCATATGTGAAGCTGGAAAGTGTGTGCTTAAATGCTTTATTTCATTGACTGCCATGAATTTTATACCAGACATGGATATATCTGATAGAGGATGCAACATACTGCTAGAGAAAACAGCAGATTCATTGAATGATGAATTATTGCAGAAATTGTTGGTGTCTGCACAACAGAAGAACATGCAACTGTGTATTGAATATGCAGTGTTCTAGTAAGGAAGATGGTTTTTCTTACTCAAGTGAATATGAAAATAACAAATTGAAGTGTACTGGAGCCAGCTCTAAACATGAGGATTACTCATGGTTACAAAATGGATCTAACAGACAGTATAGCAAGCTGGTTTCCCCATGTAAAAGTAAGACCCATGCACATATTGATGTAGACAGAGATTAACTAATGCTTCACTGGAATTGATACACTATAGGTATGTATAACATAGCTTATCAGTAACAAGAAAAGTGTCTTATAACCATGGCATGGGGTGCACTTCCATTGATAGGAAGTGAGTGGTCTGATGTGGATGTGGAATGAGAATGCTGCTGACTGCCATGGCATGGGGTGCACTTCCATTGATAGGAAGTGAGTGGTCTGATGTGGATGTGGGATGGGAATGCTGCTGACTGCCATGGCATGGGGTGCACTTCCATTGATAGGCAGTGAGTGGTCTGATGTGGATGTGGAGTGTGAATGCTGCTGACTGCCATGGCATGGGGTGCACTTCCATTGATAGGAAGTGAGTGGTCTGATGTGGATGTGGAGTGGGAATGCTGCTGACTGCCATGGCATGGGGTGCACTTCCATTGATAGGCAGTGAGTGGTCTGATGTGGATGTGGAATGGGAATGCTGCTGACTGCCATGGCATGGGGTGCACTTCCACTGATAGTATGTTAGTGGTCTGATGTGGATGTGGAGTGGGAATGCTGCTGACTGCCATGGCATGGGGTGCACTTCCATTGATAGGGGGTGAGTGGTCTGATGTGGATGTGGAATGGGAATGCTGCTGACTGCCATGGCATGGGGTGCACTTCCATTGATAGAGAGTAAGTGGTCTGATGTGGATGTGGAATGGGAATGCTGCTGACTGCCATGGCATGGGGTGCACTTCCATTGATAGGAAGTGAGTGGTCTGATGTGGATGTGGAATGGGAATGCTGCTGACTGCCATGGCATGGGGTGCACTTTGTTGATAGCCAGTGAGTGGTCTGATGTGGATATGGAATGAAAATGTTGTTGACTGCCATGGCATGGGGTGCACTTCCATTGATAGGCAGTGAGTGGTCTGATGTGGATGTGGAGTGGGAATGCTGCTGACTGCTATATTATGGGGTGTACTCCTATTGATAGGCAGTAAGTGATCTGTGTTAGGTGTGAAGAAGAATACTACTGATTTCATGCCATGGATATCAATAGGATGTAAGTTGTCTGATGTTGATGTTGAACAAGTGTACTACTAATCATATATTGTCTACTATTCTCTAACTAGTGGGTAAGTAGTCAGATTTGGTTATCAAGTAAGTATGATGCTGACTAGTCCATCTTCTATTCTTCCCTTCATAGATTGTGAGTTGTATTACTTACTCTCTTATATTCTCTTTGTTAATATCTTTTCATTACTTGTTTTACAGAAGGTATGCTTGTTCATGCACATTTAGTTGTTTGCATTTACTCCAAGTATAATCTCAATGTTACTGATTTGCAGCTGGTAATCATGATCATATAGTAGACCATGATGATAAGCTGACATCTTATGTAGGATGTATGTTTAATTTTGACATGACTACTTTTTCTTATTTGATTGTAATTAGATGGTAATTATTTCCATGGTGTTATATGTTTTTTTGCTGATTTCTTGATTAGATTGTGTGTCTACATCTTTTTGCAATATATTTCACATCACTCACTATTATTTAGACCATGAGGAACAATCAAGCAGAGGTAGTTTTCCTATGTATTTATATTAATTTAATATGTTTGTTGATGTGTAAGGAAAATATTTAGCTTGGTCTTCAAGAAATATCCAACATGTTGAAGGCATGTACACATTTGATATTATTTGGGCAAACTAATATTGCTAGTTTAGATCAGTCAACCTAGCACCTGGGAAGAAACTCTGCACAAAGGAATTGGTATGGTATTTGATCATTAGTATTATTATTTTTATATCTTTCTCAATAGATCTTTTGTTGCTACTTGGATTGTCCTTCACTCTCATACAGGATAACATCAAGGATCCCTTTTCTACAGCTATACAGAGATATCAAGCCTCTGATATGTCCACTCAAGTGTCTAAAGACATCAAAAGGCTTTTTATTCTATACACAAATGCTAAGGATGCAGCAGAAAGGGTGAATCTTATATTGGATTTCATCTTACAGCATCACATATGTATGTGAGCAGTCCAATACATATAACTTTGATGTTGACCTATGCTGTACAGTATAATGCTGATAATCTGGCATTGTAAAACTGTACTCTATCTTGCTTAGAGTCTATGAAAACTTGACTTGACAACTTTTGAAAGCCAGATTCAGCAACATTGTCCCTTCTCATATACATATTCTCTGTTGTGTAAACTGTGTTGCTCAGTGAATGCTATATGGACTATAGGCTCTATGACCATCTGGAATTAAGTGTCAGAATGAAATTGTCCAGACTAGTCTAGGAGGTGTTGATTGTGGTAGAGAACACCAATGGGACCTTGTTGAGCTCCCTATGATGGAAATTGGCAGTCCTGCTCTTAATATAAAATTAATCTTTGTTATACAGTACAGTGGCTCGGAAAACTGTCCTAGTGTTTGCATTTTTTGCATTAATTGGCTCCTAACCCTGATAACCCCTATTCCAGACCTACCATATGGGTATATGAAATAAAGTACTTCCTCTTGGCTTTCTATTCATGCAAGGATCAAAATATTTGGTCACAATTTGATGAAATGGCAGCCATTACAAAATGACAGCTCATTGGGACAGTTTTTTGACTTTAAGTTTCTATTACATCCATTAGACCCTGAAGCACTGTAAGATTGTTACATAGCTTAGATAAATGCTATATTATGTTACCTTTATGTAATAGATTATGATACTACCTATATAAACCATGCCATCACAAATATATTTCCTAATTTTCCCCATGAAACACCTCTCTGCAGCTCAAAGGGACAATATCATCTCTCTTGCTTCTCTTGATCTTTCCTGTCAAAAAATTGCATCTCAAACTGGCATAGGGAAGTGGAGGGTGGGGGTAATTGCAAGGGGGGATGAGACTAACTAGCAGAAAATAGATCCCTAGTGTCAACACAAAGGAAGGCTTTTGACTATGGGTCTCATCAGTTTTCTGCCAGGGTTTATATATGCTGGGTCATGGGGGTATTAGTAAGATGCCAAGAGCTTATTTCTAAGCATTCCCATGTGATTTGTCATTCAGGACTCAGGTACAACCAATCAGTGTATATGTGAGCTAAGAATATACAATCACACTCTCATGTTACTAAGGAGGATTACTAAACATTCACATAAGTGTTAAGTGATGGGAGTTCTATCCATATGTCTCTCTATCTCTGGTACTGCACACCATCCCTGCCCCCACTTGCCTTTTATGGGTTAAGGAGGGGACAGGGATGGTGTGTGGTACTGGAGACAGAGAGACAGTGAGGGGATGGGG
>JBBPLS010000734.1:0-10345 GCA_038089895.1 Boletellus ananas | reverse complement strand
CTATAGATAGCCAAGGGCGTCTACTATATTTCGGGTCACTAGTGCCAAGCATGATTCCCACACCCTGACATGTTACACTGCCCACACTACAAATTACCCAAACATTGCAACAGTTTTGTTGCTCAGTATATTTGAGCCACTATAAGTATAGTGACACATTCCTCAAAATCAGCATGCTCAGAGATTACTGTCCTAGAAAGGAGTCAGCAACAATGACAGATATTGCTGCAGAGAAGGCTGTTCGTAGAAAAGACTAGAAAGATAGCTAAAGAGGTATAACACTCACACAGGAACTGCTTGTGATGATAAGGATGTGATCATAATCATAGGTAAAGAGATCAAAGATGGGACTGCAAATGGGATGAAAACAGGAGAGAACAAGGATATGGCAAAAGAGAAAGAAAACCATAACATGGTCTCCCTCAGGATTTCCCTGGGGATTCTGTGGACACATCTAGGTGGCTAGCAGCACTCAATGCTTATTTCAAGATAAATAGCCACATCTACAGTGACAAGCAAAACTGTTACAATGTTTTGTACTTTTGTAATATATACAATGTAGCGCTTGAGTATGTGGGAATTTCACTTAGGTGTGGCAGAGGCATTGGAGGCATGGACTCTTGGCTACAAAACAGTGCCTTGATCATGTGATTTGGTCCACAGCATGGGAAGATATATCCAAAGTAATTCAGACATATCATTATAACAGTTTTGCTTCTTTGGTAATAATTAGGGTATTTCAGGAATATTAGTACTTAGTATAACCTCCTTTAGCTTTAAGCACTACCTCAACACTCCTAGGCATGCTTTCAATCAAATCCTGACATATCTTAGCTGGTATCTTATTCCACTCCTCTACAAATCTCCTCCACAACTCCTCTATTCCCTTGGGGGGGTGCCCATACTCTGCAAGTCTCCTTTTCAAGTAACCCCATAAATGTTCTATGGGGTTGAGGTCAGGAGACTGTGCAGGCCATACCATAGTCCTAAATTCCTGTTCATCTAGCCACTTCTTGACCTTCTCGCAAGTATGTTTGGGTTCATTGTCTTGCTGAAAGATGATGTTAGGAGGATTGAGACCATGATACTCAAGGGAATCTAGAAGTTCATCTTTCAAAATTTGAAGGTAAAGGTCTCCATCCATTCTACCATCAATCTTAGCAGCATAGCCAACTCCTTCCCAGGCCATACAGTCCCAGATCATAATAGAACCTTCACCAAACTTGACAGTACCTTGCACCAATCTATCACTGAGCTTTTCTCCTGACTTTTTCCAAGCCTGTTTGCAACCATCTGATCCTAAACAATTGATTTTGGTCTCATCTGACCAAACCACCTGCTTCCAGTCCTCCAAAGTCCAATCTTTATGAGCATAGGTAAAGTCCAAGTGTGCCTTGCGATGTTTGGCAGAGAGTAGAGGGTGTTTGGACTTGACTATGGCCTTCATTCTAGCTTTTTTCAGGTAGTGATGAGTAGTGCTTGGATGGAGAGGCTGGTTGATTATATTTGAGAGAGTTTTGGTCACTTCAACAGCAGTCTCTGCCTTCTCAGTAGAGATAAGATGAATAGCATAACGGATGTTGGCAGAGGAAAGCTTGGTTGGATGACCTCCAGTAGACTTTTGCAAGTCAGAATGCTCTTTGGAATGAAGCCTAGATATAGCAGCAGTGCTAATACCAGTGGCAGAGGCAATAGAGCAAATAGAATGACCGGCATCAAGCTGGGAGAGGATAGTATTCTGTTGAGTAGTAGAAAGAGACCTCATGATGGTGATGGTTGAGAATAAAGAAGTGTGGGAACAATTTCAAGCTTAGACATGATATTTACATGTGTATCTTTATTTGTATGACCAAACAATAGCAAATAACCTCTTATTTGATTGAGATCCTGTTATAAATAGTAAAAGAAGCAAAACTGTTACAATGATATATCTGAATTACTTTAGGCATATCTTCCCATGCTGTGGGCCAAATCACATGATCAAGGCACCGTTTTGTAGCCAAGAGTCCATGCCTCCAACGCCTCTGCCACACCTAAGTGAAATTCCCACATACTCAAGTGCTACATTGTATATATTACAAAAGTACAAAACATTGTAACAGTTTTGCTTGTCACTGTAGATGTCTTACAACAAGGGGTAGACCAATGACTTGTGGACATGATGGCCACACTTAACCCACAGCCCAAAGACTGGAAATCTTGGTTGGAGGCAGCTCAACACTTCCATGAGAATCTAATCTGCCTTTGATGACTCAGGGACCCTAAGAGATTCCTTCTCCTTACCTATGGAGGAAACTCCTCTCACCCCACTAGAGACCCCAACACCATGGAAGTGGATGTCATCCACCTTACTCCTGTTGCATGAGCTGAGCATATGAAGAACAATAAATGCTTCATATGTCATCATGTTGGCTGCCACTCTAGTAATCACAGAGGAAACAATTGAAACCCAGGGAACAGACACTTTCCCCCATAACAACAAGTCAATGTGGTGGAAACACCAACAGACATACTAGGAGGGTTCATCTAGAATAGTGATCTCCCAAGGGACGAGATCTTATGAATCTTGAAACTTTACTCTTTGGAACCTCCTGAGCAAGTCAGGGCAACCACCATTGACAACCTGGGTTTTTAGAGAGGAGGGAAGTGCCAACATCTTCTCCTCCTATGTCTATCACTCCTGTATTTGTATCTGGCATAGAGCCTTAAGCAATCAAACCCCCCATTCACCTCTATGAGCTAGGAGTCACAAAAATCATTGAAACAACCACCCTAGTCAACAGTGGGGCCATGGGATATTTTGTCAATAAACATCTAGCATGAGCAAATAACTAGACTATGGTCCACCTGCCAAAACCAATCCAAGCTCATAATGTGGACAGGACTGATAACTAAAATAAATTGATCTGGTTTTACATCAAACTAACCTTAGAGATCAGGGGAATAGCTGATGAATGAAAATTTCTTGTAATCGACTGTGGATATGAAGGGGTAATCCTAGGGATAACATGATTATGAGAAATTAACCCACAGATTGACTGGTCAACTGGGACCCTGACAATCCCTGATTTTCTCCAATCAAGAAAGTCAAGGGATGACCCAGTAACTCAGTGATACCTTCTTCACTTCCTCAACAAGGACCCAGTCATTACCAACCAATGTCTCTGTGATGCTACCTTGCTACAACAAGTTGGGAAGCTCACTCTCTCCACAGAGTTAGCGCAGAAAGCACAAACTATCATGTATATTCTTCCATCAGAGTATGCCACTTATGAAGATGTATTCACAGAATCCAAAAACAGGAAACTCCCACCATCCAGATCATATGATCATGCCATTGATTGCAAGGATTCTTTCATCCCAAAGTGGCCAAGGTTTAACCATTAAACCCAAAAGAATTAGCAGCTTGTAAGGAATTCATAGATGAACATCTGAAAACCAGGAAGATTCACCCATCCAAGTCTCTGCAAGCATCTCCTTTCTTTTTTGTACAAAAGAAGGACAGGAAATTATGCCCTTGCCAGGATTATCACTATCTGAATGAGCATATAGTCAAGAACACCTACCCTCTCCTGCTTATCTCTAGATAAACTCCATGGATCAACTATCTTCACCAAAATGGATATACAATGGGGGTATAACAATGTTCAGATTAAGCCTACAGATACCTGGAAAGTGGCTTTTATAACCCCTTTGGGTTATTCAAGCTGCTTGTCATGTTCTTCAGCCTTTGCAATTCCCCAGCCACATTCCAGGCATTGATGGACAACACCCTCCAAGACATGGTAGCAGAAGGATGGCTGATCATTTATATGGACAACCTCCTCATCCATTCTACCAACTTGACCAAACATCATACATGAGCAAAATGGGTTCTCCAGAGGATGTGCAACCACCATCTCTTCTTGAAACTGTCCAAATGTTTCTTCAATGTCACAGAGGTAGAATATTTAGGAATGATTGTCCATCCTGGTGAAGTCACACTTGACCCCACCAAGATGGCAGCCATTCAAGACTGGTCTCCTCCCAAATCTGTTAAAGCCATTTGCTCCTTCATTGGATTCTGTAACTTCTACTGGAAGTTCATCCCCAATTTCTCTGCCCTCTGTCGACCCCTCCATGATCTCATCAAGAAGAGGGTATCCTAGTCTTGGACCTCTGATCACCAACAGGACTTTGAGGCTATTTCAGATGTATTTACAAAACAGCTGGTCCTTTGCCTGCCCAACTCTCCCCTTTCTTTGTCATGACTGATGCCTTGCTGGTTGCCTCAAGTGTGGTTCTCATGCAGAAAGATGCCAACAGAGATCTGCATCCTTGTGCTTACTTTTCCAAAACATTCACACTAGAAGAATACAACTATGACATTTATGATCAGGAGCTCCTGGTAGTAATTTGCACCTTGGAAGAATGGTGTCACTATCTCTCCAGTACTGAACATAAGGTTACCATCCTCACTGATCATAAAAACTTGGCTTACTTCAAACAACCCCACAAACTTTCATGACAACAAGCCTGTTGGATGCAATTCTTACAAGATTTTGATTTGATTTTCCATCATCTACCCAGAATCCAGATGGGACCCACTGATGCACTGTCCCACCTCCCAGATGTCAATACACCAGAGGATAACTAGGATGTTGTCCTTCTTCAAAGCTTGCATTTTGTCTGTGTTATGAAAATGTGACCGGAGCTGGAATTGAACCGGTGACCTCTAGTTGTATACCAGGTGCTCTAACCACTGAGCTATATGGTCAGGGTACCAGTGTCAGTGCTTGGGGGGTTAGACCAGCACTATGGAGGCGTAACTCCAATGGGATGCTTTGCCCTTAGATCTTACAGCAATGCACAGATTGCACATTCCCAACAGTCTACTCTCTGGACACTGCCTTAACTACAAAAATCTTGGCCTCCACTCCCTCTGACCCTCTCATATTTGATGTATTAGTAGCATTGGATCATGGAAACTCACTTCTTCCCTGTGCCTCCAAGGCCAATTGGTGTTTTGAAAATGGCCTCCTCTATTTCTGCAATTGTCTTTATGTCCCAGAGCCCACTTACCAAGATCTTGCCAGGGCCTTACATGAATCTCCTGTCAGGGGACATCATGGTTTTTTCTGCCTCCTACACTCCATACAACAGGATTATTGGTGGCCAGGCTTGTCTACATTTCTTCATCACTTTCTTGCCAGATGTGCTGTCTGCCAGTTGTCAAAAATCCTCACCCATCCAACCATCACTCCCCTCACCCCCATCTCCTCTGCTGTGGCTTGTCTATTTCAGCAGTTATCCATGGACATAATTACTGGCCTCCCCCTGTCCTCTGGATTCAATTCTGTCATGGTTGTGGTCAATCATGGCCTTATAAAGGGGGTGATTTTCCTCCCCTGTCATGCAACCATCAATGCGAAGGGGGTAGCAGCCCTCTTTTTCAAACATGTCTTCCCTTGATTCAGCTTACATGACAAATGCATCTCTGATTGTGGTCCACAATTTGCCTCAGCCTTCACAAGAGAGCTCTCTTGCCTCCTCAGCTATGACCTTGCACTCTCCACCACATACCACCCACAGACTGACAGTGAGACAGAATGTGTGAATCAGGAACTGGAAACTTACTTATGCATCTTTTGCCAAGGAGATCCCCATATGTGGGCAGACCTCCTCCCTATGGTGGAATTTGTATTAGCAGCTAGCAGTGCTCAGCTGGAGTTCACTGTCAGAAACTGGTGTATTGGGGCGAGTCTAACTGTACATACCTGGAGTTCACTGTCAGAAACTGAGGAAAGCGACAGTGAACTCTGACACAAAGTACCAAGTGACGAAAACAAAAGTAAACATGAGCCACAATGTGGCTGAGAATCTAAATAAGGAATACTACCCAAAATGCGCTGAGAGCGCAATCATATATCCAACACTCCCCCGTGATTGCGCATCTCTGCAGAATTAACTCTATGTGTGATTAATGGCTCGCAGTCCAAGAATAGAAGAGAACTGTTCCACTTTAACTCGAGGCAATGCCTTTGTAAGGAGATCAGTTGGCATCTGTGTCGTGGGCACAAAATCAGGAGAAATAATGCCTTTATCCACCACATCTCACAGCCAGTACCATCGCAGGTCCAAATGCTTCATCCGCCCATGGTGCTCCGGATGTTTCGCCACCTGGATCGCAGATTGGTTGTCCATGTGGAGTTTCGATGGACCTTTTGCCTCATACCCCAACTCCTGCAGCAATTTGCACATCCAGACGATTTCCTTCCCAGCCTCACATGCAGCAACATACTCAGCTTCTGTGGTAGATAGGGCGACAATGGGCTGGCGCTTCGACATCCAGGAAACGACACCAGTACCCATCTTCACTATGAATGTGCCTGTAGACCGACCTGAGTCCTTGCAACCGCCGTGGTTCGCATCTGAGAATGTAGAGAACAACTCCGAGTTTGATGGATCTGGGGAGTAAGTGATACCGAAGTGCATGGTCCCCTTGATGTAGCAGAATAGATGCTTGATGGCATTCCAGTGGGTGACTCCTGGGTCAGAGGTGAATGAAGCGAGTTGTCCGACTGCAAAGGCGATGTCGGGGCGAGTGGTGCATGAGAGGTACTGGAGTGATCCTATCGCACCTCCATAGTCAACTGAACGCATGAATGTGCGCTCCTCGACATTCCTGGGGCTCTGGTCGCGCGAAAGGCATAGGCCAGGATCCATTGGAGTTGAAACCGGCTTGCTGTCTGCCATACCGAAGCGCAAGAGCATGTCGACGCAATACTGACGCTGAGAGATGGTCAATGAGCGCTTCGAGCGATCCCGGTCTATTTTGATGCCCAGGATCTCCGAGGTGGGCCCCAGGTCGCGCAGCTTGAAGTGCTTGCCCAGATCTGCAATGGCCTGCTTGATCGCATCAAGAGACTTTGATGCATATGTCATATCATCGACGAAGACAGGCAGGATGATCTGGACATCACCTCGGGTGAATATATAGACAGCTGCGTCGGAATATGTCTGAGTGAAGCCGAGTGACTCAAGGGTAATGCGCATTTTGCGATTCCAGCGGTTTCCACCTTGTTTTGTGCCATACAGCGCTTTCTGCAGTAAGCACACTGTCTCCTTCGGGTTTCCCTCTGCAAATCCTTCCGGCTGCTCCATGTAGACATCGCAATCCATCTCACCATTCAGATAGGCGTTAGAGACGTCGACAGACCAGAGGTGAAGGTCTTCAATGGCAGCGAGTGCCAGGATGACGCGGAGTGTTGGCAATCGCACTGTAGGGGCAAATACCTCCAGATACTCGAATCCTGGTCATTGAGAGAAGCCCTGTGCGACCAATCGGCCCTTGTACCTCTCAAAGGAGCCATCAGCGCGGTATTTCTTTGTGAACACCCACTTTGAACCAATTACTGGTCTATCCTTCGGCCGAGGTACGAGTGACCATGTGCCATTCATTTTGTGGGCAGCGAGCTCATCAATGGCTGCCTGTCTCCATTCAGCTGCATCCTCTCGCTTCATAGCCTCCTTGAGCGACCTTGGATGTGGAGTATTGGCAGCGAAGCACTGCGCAATGTCAGCTTCCTCGTCGTCCTCACTATCCGAATCGTCCACTGGATCTATCTGGGCAGGGCTGAGCTTCCACCATTCCCTTGGTCGCTGTCGATTCCTTCGAGGTAAGCGTGCTCCAATGCCTATTGGGCTGATGTCTGGCTGATGGGCAGGTTCAGGAGGCGGTGGTGTGACAGGTGGATCGGGCAATGGGGCCGGTGCTGCGATTGGTGTGTTGGATTCGACATCCTGTTCCTCATCAGGATCGGGCGCCCCCCCAGGATGGAGAACTCCAGGAGTCTCAGAGTCGTCGCTATCTGTGAACTCGTCCGCAGGAGGGACATAAGGTGTGGATGGTGTATTGACGTGTTGGGGATCGACAGGTGCATTCACCGCAGGCTTAAGGGGTGCAACTCGCTCGTCAAAGTCAGCGCGCTCAGAGATGATGGTGCGCTTCGTGGTCGGGTTGTAGAATTTCCAGCCTTTGTAACCCTCTGGATAGCCAATAAATACGCACTTTTCGAAGTGAGGGCGCAGCGCGTCGCGTTTGTCCTTCTGAATGTGGACATAAGCAGTGGATCCCCAGACTCGTAAGTGGGACACATCAGGCTTGCGGCCATGCCATAGTTCGAATGGCGTAGCATCCTGCACGGCAGCTGTAGGGCATCTGTTCCAGACATGTACGAGAGTCGCCAGTGCTTCGCCCCAGAATGCCATAGCAAGGCCAGACTCGTGTAGCATAGCAGTGATGCGCTCTGATAACACTCGATTGGTGCGCTCTGCAACTCCATTCTGCTGGGGGCGCGCACGGACTGTGTGCTGTCGCTGGATGCCACACTCGCTGGTGAATTTGAGCATGGCATTGCTCATATACTCTCCTCCCTTGTCATCGCGAAGCGTCTTGATCTTCCGCTCCGTCTGATTCTCTGCGAATGCCTTAAACTGCTTGAAAGCCTCGAAAACATCGGATTTGGCACGAATGGGAATCACAAATCGATAGCGAGAATAATCGTCGATGAATGTGACCCAGTAGCGATATCCAGAGAAAGATGGATATGGGAGATGATGCACATCGGAGTGCACGAGCTCAAGGGGCCGAGAAGCGCGATTTTGCGACGAAGGGAATGGATTAGCATGCATTTTGCCAGCCAGGCATGGTTCACAGATTGGGTCAGGCAAGGCTTTACTGTCCAACTTCAGCCCAGTCACCAGGTTTCGCTCCAAGAGTGACTTGATGTCTGCGGAGTTGTGATGAGCGAACCTACGATGCCACAGTGATAGATCGAGCGGTGCTGCTGTTGCTGCGTGAGCATACTCAGTCGCAGGCTCGGTGGTGCCATCTAAAAATGCAGCATTGTTGGCATTGATGGTAGCGACGAACAGAGGCCTGCCAGGAGCTCGAGAGAACATCATGTGAGTGGCATTGATATGGACATGAAACGCAGCACGACGAGTGAGGTACAAGACAGCGAGTAGGTTGTTGCGCAGATCGGGGACATGTAGGACGTTCGTGAACTCGACCGCTCGACAGCTCTTCCCACCAATTACTGGCCGAAACACCACTGATCCGACTCCAGCAGAATATACGACATTGTTGTCAGCGAGCTTGATTGGAACGCGTTTGGGAGTGTAATTGCGAATCCAATGACGATGGGGCGTCATATGAGAAGTGGCGCCCGAGTCTGCATTCCAGTCGTGGTCAGCATCGAGTTGAAGCGGTGAGAAGGGATCAGTGGGGTCACTGGAACGAAGACTTGCATTTCCGGCTTGTTCGACTACCTCAGTGTTGCTTGCCTGTGTCTGGTCCGGTTTCCTGTCCCTGTTCCTGTACTTCTTATGTTGCCGCTTCGCATATTGCAGTGGGCGGCATTCGCACTGGCAATGCCCAGGCCTCTCGCAAAAGGAGCATGGCGCGTTTGCAGGGCATGCGCACCTTGAGGAGGAACTCACAAGTGCGGAATCGGCAGGAGTGGTGACTGTGGCATCAGATCGAGGGCGACGGTTGAGCTCTTCCGTCTGAAAAGCGGCCTTCACCTTGTCTTTATCAAGGTCGGTGAGGAGAGCGAGGGATGAGACGAAGTGCGAGTAGTCTGGTCCAAGAGCACGAATCATAGCCATACAAGTCAATTCGGCATCCAGAGTCTTCATGTCGAATGTGGAAGTGCGCAAATCCTGGATGCGCAGCATAGATTCCTCCACTCTTGCAGCCAGGGCAGGTAAGGTCTCGTCGGGGCGCTTGCGAATGCTGAAAAACTCGTCATATGCGACGAAGCGACTGCTGGCCTTCTGTTGGAGGAAGACCTTCTTGAGGGCTGCCCAGGCCGCAGTGGGGTCATCCTGGTCGGCCCGGATGTGGACTCGCTGTTCTGGCGCAATGTTCAGCATTAGTTCGCCAGCAGCCTTGTCTTGCTTGATGTCCCAAGCAATCTGTTCGGGGCCAGAGATAGAGGGCCGGACTTCCTTTCCATCGACGAGTCGCCAGAGACCCTTGGAGCGCAGGAGTGCCTTCATTTCTTCGCTCCATGTAACATAGTTGGTGCCAGTGAGAGGCTGAATGCGTGTTGAGTGTTGGTGGGGCTCAGTCGACATGGTAGTGGGCGAAATGGTGAGGAGGAGTGATGGGTGAAAATTTTTCGTGGGGCGAGTAGATTGATTTGGTGCGACTAGAGCGCAGGGCTCATAACCTATTAGCAGCTAGCAGTGCTCAGCTGGAGTTCACTGTCAGAAACTAGTGTATTGTGGCGAGTCTAACTGTACATACCTGGAGTTCACTGTCAGAAACTGAGGAAAGCGACAGTGAACTCCGACACAA
>JBBPLS010000733.1:0-10355 GCA_038089895.1 Boletellus ananas | reverse complement strand
CAGGCCATAGCCAGTCCCGTCAGTCTACTGAACGACCGTGGCCAACCCAAACAAACACCTGAAGCCGTTTTAGCAAGTGTACAGTGTATCGTGCAGGTGATTTATGGAGAGCAAACACATGCATCTCAAAATAGAGGTACAATAAGCAGACAAATCAGCCTGTATGCATGCTACTGCAGGATAAGAGGGAGTTACAACAGGTTCTTAGCTACTGACCGGTAATAGTCTTCCATGCTCTCTGATGCCTGTCCTTCTGCAGATCACCTAGCTGGTAAAGTTCAAACGCCTGCTCCAAAGTCATCACAGACTTCTCCCCTGGTGCAGAGTCCACTGACTCCAGCAGCTTACCCCATAGTTCTGTGTCGTACTGAGTGCCGAGAGTAATCTCCAGCTGCCTGAGCGCCTCAGCCAGATTGATCCCCACCTGGTCCCTTACAAAATCAGTGACAATCACCCGTGTCCGTGTGTCATCAATGATGCCTTTATACGGTGCAGCAGCCACGCTACTAATTGATTACCTGCCAGCACGGATATGCGATCGACGAGCTGAACTTACGACGGGCCTGCAACAGGCTGTGCCGCGTCTTCTCCCGGGGTCACAGCTGCTGGCGTAGGTGGCGAGCTGCTCATCCTGCAACAACAAATGCTCAGTTGTATTTGTCCCCGCAGCATCGTTTGCACTCACTCTGATCCCGACGCAGATTCACTGCAACGAGCGTGAGCAGGATCGCAACGGGGGTCTAGTATGTTACATACCATGAATGCCCGAAACTCTTGTCTTCCTCTTCCGTGAGGAGGTGGATTGCAGGCGCGTGGTCTTCATGCCACCGCATGGGAAGACCTTGGGCTTCGGAGTGGAAAGGCATGTCCCCCGCATTCTGTCTGAAATGTTTGCTCTGGTGGAACTGGACGACGTCAGGGAATGACTCGTCGAATGAGCATTGGAAGTTGAAGTGATTGATTACCCCTGATATCCAGGTGTGCCTTGGGGAGGGTGCCGGAGCAACCATTTCATTGGGAACGTAGAGATGCGGATTTTTCCAACCTGCCAGTGGATCAATCGCATTCAGGCACGAACGATGCGATCTGTTTTCGAGAAACGTCACTCACTGAACACAGTGCGGTTGTTTTCGTGAGTGGGGTCAAGTCGCAAGTATTTCAAAAGGCTCTTGGGAACGTTGTCAAATTCTGTCCAGAGTAGGTCGAAGCGGTCACAAATCAAGTATTCGTTGAAGATGCAAAGTTCGTCGATGCTGCTATTCGACATGTCATGCTGTAAGAGCTTGTCCATGATCAGCTGGCGGATGCTGATGTACTTGAGAAGCCGAGTGCCCGCGTTGTTCATGCAGTCCTTGACAAGTTCCCCAGGCTGATCAGCGAAGCATGGTCGCTCTGATCCCTCCCGCACCCAGGCCTTCCACTCCGTCAACCAGTAAACAATGCTGTAGCACAGCTGAATCCATGCGTCTTCATACCTAGACAGCAATGGAAGGTATCCACATGGGGCGTCCCAATGAAAACACTCTACCCTGCAATGACAGTACTGCCCTCCCTTGGGATGTTCATAGGTCCGCTCTTCTGGGATGCCGTACCATACTGCATTGGGTTCCCATGCTGCCCAGTCTTCGACCCCCATCGACCACCCATCTGACGGGATGAGAAAGCTGTCGATTGGAGTCGAGCAGCGTTTACGTCAGGGGGGCATGGTCGCGGTGGAACGTGTGGTTTGTGGATTGGCGAGAAATATGTTGTCAACGATTTTACACTCATCCTTGTTTACAGACATTTGCTCCCCCGCTTATTTCGGACAATGGCCAGTGGAGGACTCATGACATTTTGATAAACTATTGTGGGACCAAATGGAGGAAATATCACCACCAACCAGTGTGCAAAGAATGTGACACCGGCTGTTCCCGTTGGCAGCTGTCACCAGTCGAGTAGACCTCCATGTCGGCCGAACGCATCTTCGTGGAATCGTAGGGGGCAAAATGCATGCTTGGTGCGTGGCCCTAGTGAGCTGGTGCATCATCCCTTGGGCATGGGATGAGCTTGCTGGCCGCGAGTTATTCATATTCAGCCACTCTGGTCACCTGCGAATGCAATTACTTAGCTAGTGAACTTGGCTGATCAAGGTGCTGTAGTAGCATCTCCTGCAGTTGCACCCACGTCGTATTGACCAGCATTAACCAGGACAGCAACAACAGCCTTCAGACGGCGGGCCGACAAGTGTGCAACATGTACACTTGAAAGCTTGAAGTGCTCACATGTGCGGAGTCGCTCCATCGGTCTAAGATAAGTTCGCACACCCCATACACCGTTTGTGCTACGTCCATTGTGTTGTACCATCCGGGGGGGGAGGGGATGGAGGCTGTCGCACAAACTATAACATGAGATACTACATCTGTCTACTACGTCTTCCGACTGGGTTTCTTGCCCTTCCAGTGGCCGCTTTTCGATGCCATTTTCCCTAGTCGCCTCGACGAATATGTTTTGTAGGGCAGGGGAGGGCAGGTAGCTGTGCCAAAACACCTTTGCCAGAGTGCTCTCGCTGACTGCATTCCCTTACCTGCCCAGATTTCCACCAGCATGCCCTGCACACCTTACGAGCGTCGAAGTCCTCGCTGTGTACGTAGAAGAAGTCAAGCCCCGTGCGTTCGCACTTCGGCGTTGCACAGGCGCGATATCCAACACCCCAAGGTCATAGCGAAGGCACATGGCACCCAATCCCTCTTGCCAGAACTTCGTCTGGGCCCTGTTCCTTGAAAGTGGTGACCACGCTGCTGCCCTGTAGCAGGTGGATACCATGGCCGACGGCAGACATGAACGTGTCCCAGGTCCCGCCGGTCTTGTCTGCACCGATCCGTTCGATCACTTGGCTCAACGCATTCTTAACTTGCATCAGAAACGTGGACGACCTGGAAAACTCAAGTACAAAGTTGGAGAGGTCGCTGATCGCATGGCCGGTTAGGCTAACCTGATCACTTGCCTGACTGCCCGCGCACCTCTCGATGATGCTTCTGGCATCCATGAACGAGCATTGCAGTCACATGGTGGGCATGCAGGTGGTAAGCAATAATCCCCTCCGGCCGCCCCTTGAGAAGGAGGTGGAGTCGCACCAGTTCATGGTGGCCGGTGGCTACCCACTAAGGTGGGCGTGGCGTGCTGCATTCTTCATCTCGGCCAAAAGCTCTTCACCCACAAATTTCGGCACCAGCATCGACGCTGTGCTGTATGCCGAACTCTCTGTGCCACTGCCACACTGGAGTCTCCCACTTTGCGCTTCTGAATGGCGGTCGATGATGACGAAAGTGTTGGCACGGACCTCCGACTTGACGGAATTCCGGATGAACTCAGCCACTGATGGGATGGCTGCCCCTTTCTTAGCCCTTTTCTTCTTTTCTGCGTCCAGTGAACAATTCAACAAGCAGAGCTGAAGCCGCTGGTGAGCTGAATCTCCTTTCATGCGCTGGCAGGGCAAAGGACTTGCGTTCTCCCAGTATGCCGCGCATTGCATGTTGAAGTTGAGCTCCAGCGACCTCTCCACATGCCTGTCTGGTAGGGAGGCCAGGGTGAATGCCGTGGGCAGCATAGGCCAGGTCAACTTTGACTGTTTCCTTCTCCCATACCCGGAAAAGCCGTACTGCATGTGTTGGGCGGCCGTCAGTCATTCAGGAAAGTTTAGAATGTGTGCCTACCGGAAAGCAACCCTTCTCTCCACAGGCAGGACTCGCCATTTCCTTGCCAGGTGCGTGGCTCACAGACAATACAAAGGAAAGGCACCTGTTGGTCCAGGGTGCCCGCCCAAGTGCACCTGGGCCGTCCATGTCCTCCTGTTCGCACATGTAGGCCCCACATTTGACGCATCGACTGGTTTGGCTGCCAATATTGTCCCTGCAGAAGTTACAGAAGTTTTTTCGGACCACCATACCCTCTTCAGCACTTCTTGAGGGACCGCTGGCATCTGTCCGGCATCTGCACATTCCCGTTTCTGGTACAGACTTGACTCACCTTCAGATGCCGTTGCCAACCCTTCGTCCTGAGAATCTGTGGTAAGGGATCGCCTGCGCTTGAGGGTCCGGACAGCGGGCAAGCAAATGGCGAAAGGTGCTGTGTCAGACGTCATTTCTGGCCAGTAAGTAGAGAATGGATGCGATGAGGATGAAGCAGCCACTGCTTTATAGGGTGCTTGCATTGTGCTCGGCAGGGGAGCAATAGGGCGCCCTTCTGCCTCATGCCTGCTGCCTCATGCCTTCATTCATTTCTCAGTGCGAGCAAACCTATGCACGAGGTCTTGCCCTGCAGCTGACGGAGAGATCGTGTCAACCTCTATGAGACAGCCATGCATTCCACAAGGTATAAAAGCACTCCCCCTCGCTACCCAATTTCAAGGTGGGTTTGCGACATTCACAGAGGTCGCAAGGGCACATAAGATGCTGCATTCTGGACAGCAGGCTGGTGCACGTCTACGTGTGTGCTAACCAAGTTGAATGGGGGAAAAATACGCTATGCTTCACGCGTCGATGTAATGGGTGGCTGTCATACTAACCGTTCATACGACGAGATATACGGGAGTCCCCCCTACACACAAACACACGGGCAACCCAACTTTCATTACGAATTTCTCTATCACATCCCAGAAGACATTTAGACCCCTCCAGAATGTCGCTGCACACGTGGAATATGGTGGAGCTCTGGCCGAGTCTGAAAGCGACCAATGTGACATTTGTGACCCCTAGTGTCCCAGGTTGACGGTAATGTTCCCGTGATCCCGTGGTGATTAGCAAAGTTGTTTGTACATATTTTATTGTTTTTAAATGCAGGTGCGCTCGCCTCTTTCCTTCTTTGCACCGCACTCCATCGCAAGATGGACTTCTGCTTCTGAGTTATTGGATGTGTGGCGTACTGCATGATTGCGCGTGGCTGGCCACTGGGCCAGTTATCGCACCTAGGCTACCGGGTGTCGCGCGATGTGCGCCCCTGCCCTCCAACGCAATGCTGGAGGGTTGCCCCCGCTCTCTCCCTGGAGAATGGGGCCGTGGGGCTTATGCCGCGCGTGATGGCCTGATAAGCCCACCACTGCACCCGGGCTACAGGGCGTCGCACGGTGAGAAGCATCCGGCGCTGGCTAATGCCGGCGTCACAGCCAGGCTTTGAGAAGTCTGGCTGGTGGATGCTTCTCTGAGTGGGGTGGTGTTCACCCCATCGTTGGATGGGCCGCTGGATCCAAGTCATCGGAGCGGATGCCACCTTGGTTCTTGGCTGACGGGTCCAGGCCTCGGCGTGGGCTGGGGTCAATCACGGCCCTACCCTGCATTGGGACTTGGGATCGACTGTAGTATGCGCATGGTGATGATGCCGGAAAGGCCTACAATGGCATGCTAGGATTCGATGTTGAAGCAGCCATGCATGACTACCCCAAATTTGTGTTGGTAGGGCGACGATACTGGAAGGGCCCACAACGGCACGCCGGAATTCGATGCTGGAGCAGTCAGGCATGGCTACCCCAACTTTGCATTCATACGGCGACAACACTGGAAGGGCCTACTATGGCACGTCAGGATTCGATGCTGGAGCGGTCGCACATGACTACTCTAACTTTGCGTTCATACGGCGACGATGCTGGAAGGTCCCACAATGGCCCACTGGAATCTGATGCTAAAGCTTTTGCACATGAGGACCCTAACAAATCCAACAGCCTACCTCGGCCAGTCAGGCGTGTCATATCGCATGGGGCCCTGCTGTTAGCTGAGGGGGGCATATGTCATAGGAGGCGACACCAAGTGTGTTGTGACACAAATAAGGACGACAAGGATTCAAGCTGGGAACATACGGCAAACCACTAGGGACGCCATCCAAACGTAGCAAAGGGGAGAGTACATTGCGGTGGGGTCAAAAGCCATCAAATCCAAGGAAGGATGGCACAAATATGGTAGGCAACGAAAAAAAATTCATTCAATCACTATGCTCACGTCCTGAATGTAAAAATTGCATCCTGAGCTCGCAGTACTACAAATTAAAGTAAGGCGACGCGTGAAGGGCCTACAATACAGTGCACCTGCACTTGTAAGCAAACCGCCCTTGGAACAACGAGTGTGCTGGGGAGAAATGTAGTCGATGAGCATTGAGAAATCAAGAATTGACCATTTACAGGTGTTTGTGGACAGATCTCGCCACAATCCAATCCCAATCTCGTGCGGGCTAGATGCTCATGCACTTGGTGTTATGTCCTACATGCACTCATGGATATTTCCGAGGCATCTGTTCTTCGATTCGGAATGAGACAGGGACTCTATCCCATGGTGACTGTTTCTCATGTCTGCTGTCTTCCATGTCTCAATATGAAAGTGGAGGGCCTCTACATCCACTAGACATCCCCAGTAAATCATGAATACTAGCAATAGCTATTGTAACCATGGTAGGTACATAATAATCTTGTACTTGCAAGCTTTAATGGGATGGAGATTGATTCCACGTGTGTGACCAGGTGTTGATTCCCTTCAAGGCTGTGAAAAAGAAATGAGGAAACAAAATGGAAGGTTTGCCAGAGTGAGAGGAACTCGCTCGCTGTGTTTGCTGAAGAACGTCTTCTTCTGCGATGGGTTTTCACATCTGTGGAGCGGCAAACTCTTGTCCATCACCGCTATCACGAACGCAGTCACCATCGTGATCCGAGAAGTTATTGAGCAATTCATCAGAAAAGCCAACAGTGCACGTGAGAAACTCAATCAGCAGAACAAGAAAAAGCGGCGCATTCATACATCACCATCTGAGCACTATTACATTGCTGAGCCATCCCGCGCCTCTGGCAACCTCACGGCTTGGCTTGCGGAGTGTCGAGAAGGCGCAGCATTTGGTGTAAGTCAGTACTACCTTGTATCCGAAGTTCTGGTGGACTAACTTGACATAGAACTTTCTACATTGTCACCATGACCATCTGTTGGCACGTGTTCTTAGTCTGGTGTACGGCGGTCATAAGTACAACTTTTCGGATGAAGACCGGGTTTGCATCAACATTAAGGACAACTGGGTTTATTTTCACCGTACAACACGAACAGGATTCGATCAATCCTCTCAGGCGCTCAGATGTGATGGTCTTGTCACATGAGGACAAGAAAACTCACCCATACTGGCATGCACACATAATCCATATCTTCCACATTCTCATGCAGGTATGCGAGAACACCCGCTCGCCATTCTCTGAAGCAACTCGAATGAATGTCCTCTTCATTTGGTGGTTTGGACGTGATGTGAATTATCCTTCAGGGTGGAACAAGAAGCGATGGCATCGACTGCAATTTATCGACCAAAATGCCTCAACGGAGCCTTTCTGTTTCATAGATACTGACAATGCTGTCCGTGGAGTGCAGCTTATTCCTGCGTTTGCATTTGGTTCAACAAACGAGCGCCTCCAAGTCGGTTCCTCAAAAGTGTCTCGCAAAACAGATGGCGCACCCGAAGGAGATTGGAATTACTACTACACCAACGTGTCAGCACATCTAGGAAGACCATCTATGCATGACTAACTCTAAGAACCTATGTTCGTGGATCGTGACATGTTTATGCGCTTCAGAGGGGGTCATATTGGTCACAAAGCGACGTGGGATTGGAGTGAGTTTCTTGAGCGGGATGGCGGTGCAAGAGCGGGTGGGGATGAGTTGGATATTGACTCGGCGGGGGCGGTCAGTGGTCGGCTTTCAGAGATGAGTTCTGAACAGGGGGAGGCAGATGAACAGGGTCGTGGTGACTAGCAGAAACCAGGTGAGAGGTCAGTTGGGAAGGATGAGGGAGGGGTGGATGATCCGGAGAACAAGGACAATGACTCGGAGCAGTTGGAATGCGATGCTGTGGTGATAAGAAGAGGGAGTGGCAACGAGAGCGATCAGCGTGACAGTGCCAGTGAGGGTGAGTGTGACAGGTCAGATGAAGACGAAGACGACACATACGGTATTGAAGGATAATGGTGCGCTTTGACCAAGGTTACGCATATGGTATTGCAATATAGATGTCTATCTTGTGCTGTGGGGGTTTGTACAAGCGAAAACGCACAGGGTGAAGCATCGAATGGACGAGCAAGACATCGCATCGAACGAAAACGTGACCACTCGATGGTCTCTGAGGCGGATCTCATCACGCGTATTATCCTATTTCGGTAAGCCGCCGGTAACACGTCATGTTTGGGCATCTTATGTTTTTCCTATTTTTGTGATGTGACCCCTTGGGCCGTCTCGGGCTACAGTTGGGCAGGTTTGATGTGGTGGCGGGCACTGGTGGCAAAATTGGAGTGGCTACAGGGTGAGAGATGAGCTGTGCCATGGGTGTAGATAGGTACTCACGTCCTTTGGGGTTTGTCTCATGAGATGGGAGCGCTGAGAGCTGCAGCAGAGATTGCGCTGCCATTTCAAATGACACGCAGTCACATGATGTAATTAATAGCTCATGCAACCGACCAGCCATGGACACATTAAGGTCCACCTCCACTATGAGCAAACGACGAACAGAAGAAGATGTAGAAGGGGCAAGCAACCAGGTGCACTTATGTTGCAATGTCTACGCTCACACTCTCATGTAATCTCACCAAAAGAGAAGAGGACGAAAGCGGTGATTTACAAGGAGAGGAGCCGGGCACGAAGGTAATGCGTCCAAGGCTCTCACCACAAAGCAAAGCTAACACAGAAAATAGGAACGAGGAGCAGCGGGAAGCAGAAAAGGTGCAGAACAGAGTGTATGCAAAGAAGTATCGGTGAGCAACATTAGTTCTGGCATGCCAACAACTGAGCACACTGTGCGCAGAGAGAAGCACAAGCAGGACAAGGCAAGCAGGAGTCAGCAGCAAGAAGAGCATACAAACGGCACCACAGAAGGGCCGTCTAACCTTGTACCCACTGTCCCTGTCCCTGGTTGTTCCTGGAGTGCAGATGCCACACTGGGTCCCTCCAGGCGTGAACATGTCTCTGCAGGTATGCCTGTCTAACCTTGACCTCGAAAAGAGCGCACTCACAGCAACAGGCATGCAGACAGAGCCTCGGCCAGTGTTGAGGCTACTACCACCGACTGTACAACGAGACTATGCGACTATAGGGACACAGGTAGAGGGAAGCAGCGACTCAACCATCCGCCCGTCTTTTGTGCACCCCAACCTCACTAGAGGAATATGAGGCGTACAAGTGCCGCACAAGCTGGTGTGATCCAGTGGAAGGGCGGCCCAAGGACTGTATTGCCGCATTTAGTTGGTAACCGGAAGGAGAAGGAGTACAATGTGCTGAAGAAGGACCAGAAATACATTGTGGACCTCGCAAATCTGCCGGAGTCGATGGTCGCGGACGACTTGGTATCGTACCTGCTGCCGTCACTAGACCGGAAAGCGCTGGTGAACTCCATGTGGGAGCAACTCGCGGAGGGTAGGACTGTGGTAATCAAGCATTTTGTTGACACGGACAACTTCGAGCTGTCCGAGCAAAGTTTGCTTGAAGAATTCAGGTGTTTTCCAGAGCGCATGATTCACATTCATGGTGAGTGGTCGCCCATTCACCCTTTCCCACAGTTTTACCTCTTTGACAGACATGCGCAAGCGTGCCACGGACCTGAAGGGAAACCTTCACATGGACGACACCGTGCGTGAATTCCTCAAGGGCGTCAGCGACCCAAACCAGTGTCGAGTAGCGCTTGATTTCCCGCTGGCAGAAAGTGGCCTGCTGCTGCCAGTCAAGTAAGCACCCTGTTTGGTTTATGTGATCACGCTCTGAGGGTCAGCAGGAGGCTCAACGATGGCATCGGCATTGGGTTCAACCAAATGCACATGGTGGTAAACGTCACGAGCAAAGCCCTACCGCCGGACATGTTTACGATGCGCTCATGGGGGCTATTGCACCAAGCAGGCATTCTCACAGCGCCTCATCATGATGCTGAGGGCGGATGCACCTATGTGGTGCCTTGGTCGGGCTGCAAGATTTGGGTTTGTATTCAGCCCAAGGTGCCCAACCGCGATCGCAAGAAACATGTGGAATTTTTATCAAGGGTCGCGTTCAAAGAGAATCTACTGAGCGAGTTCTCGGAGTTTCTTGAGTGCCAGATGATATATGCATACCCTGGCGACCTCATGTGAGTGCTTATTGCTTTCTCAAGTGGCTTAAATTGAGCAGACACAACAGCATCATGCCTCCTGGCCAGATGCACTCAGTGTATACCCCTATTGCAGGTTTTTGCAAAGGGGGTCACTTTCACAACTATGACACGATGCACCTAGCAGAAGAATCCCGGCATATCGACAGGTATAAAGGCAAGTACGTCACAAATGAGGAAAACAAGGGAACGCTGGAGACGCTTTGCCGAATGGTGGTCGCACTCCCGATCATCGA
>JBBPLS010000732.1:0-10382 GCA_038089895.1 Boletellus ananas | reverse complement strand
CTTGCAGAGCATGAAAACCCCCCTAGTGGAATTCATGAATTATGGGAAAGGGTTCAAGTGGAATGGGATAGGATACCAGTTGAGGAGTGTCAGAAGTTGATTGAAAGTATGCCTAGAAGGGTTCAGGTGGTGCTTAAAGCAAAAGGAGGCTATACCAAGTACTGATAATGTTCAAAAACCCTTTCTATGGTATTATTGTTTTGAATTGACTATATCTCTATAGCCTGTGAACCAAATCACATGACCTAGGGAGCAATCTTGTAGCCAATAGTATGTACTATTTATAACTCCACCAAAGCTAAGCACAATTCCCACATTGTCTGGCAGTACAATTCATACACTGCATTGGTGGCCAACATGGAAAGGGTTTTTGAGGTCACTGTACAGGGCATGTATAAATACCTAGGTAGAGCTGTACATGATTTAGGACAAATGTGAGATGTCTAATATGAAAATGGGGAAAACATGTAATCATGGATGAATGTAGCATGGAGGAGTAAGCATCTGTAGACAGGGGAAGTGTAACCATGGACAAAAGAGGAAGGTGTAAGTCACATCATGCAAGAATGGGAATGTGGGAATTAAGGTGGCGTGACTGTGATCAGTGGTAACATAGAAACCAAAGATGACTAATCTGGTTACAGATTGAAAGGGAAGGCCAGGTATGAGTGATTGTCCAGCTAAGAGCTGTCCAATCTAGGAACTCAGTAGAACTGAGTAGAGAAATTGAGCACATAATCAAAAGGAAGATAGAAAGGTGAATCTACCCACTGTTCTATCTTTATAACACTCTCCCTCCTTACCAAGAAGGAGCAGAAATTCTACCTTGTCCCAGAACCTCCTACTGGCACAGTCAACTCCTGGGTTCATTTGGACAAACCCTCAGACCCAGGAAATTATTCTCCCAAACATCCAACATGCCCAACCACCCCACAGGTACCTACCCTGAGCTATAATTTGCCCCAGTCTGACCAGACACCCCCAGGTATGACCTGGTCACTCCTGAGCCTGCAACTTGACCAATCCTAGTCCCATCTCCATGACCCACTTGAGTATGAGTATACATCCACAGAAATAGCAGCAGTCCAGGAGTGGGTGGACACAACAATTCATCTACTTGAGGAGGATCCTCTTCCACATCAAGGACTGTAGCTAGACCATCTATTGGCTCGAAGTGGGATTGATCAAGTATCTTCTCTCCCTCCCCCATTGACACTCCATCACCTCAAGGGTGCAGCCAGAAATGCCACACATGCAGGTCCTATAACCACTATCAATCCACATGTCGACTTTACAAATGCCCTTATTGCTTCATTTCCACTCTAGGGCATCTCCAATACACTTGCCCAGAATGTATTTGCACAACCTGTGACCTTAGAGGACATGGTGACTCCATCTTTTTGGAGGATTCCACCCTTCTCAACTCTTCTGGAGATGAGGGAGGAGAGGAATGCAACACTGGGGGTGACAGTGTCTGAGCAGGTGTCTCAGACCAACATCAGGGGTATTGTTACAAATCATCTAGTGGTGGGCTATTACCATTTCTTCTCTTCCCCTATTGGTATTCCTTTCTTGATTCACTCTTGGCAGACAGCCTTGCAGCTTTTAGGTTCAGACAGCCTTTGGCTGGATGACCAACTATATCCCGCTTTCCCCTTTTATCCATGACAGGACAGCAACTCCTTCAACTTGTGAGTTGTACATTAGTTTCTTCCCAGATACCTGATCTGGCAAGGTGTGACTTCACACCTGCCATATTGGGGTTTATGCTTCCCCTGTTTCATAGATGTGTCACTCCCACAGCTGTATCTGTTTACTGTGGCTGCATTTCCAATTGACTCACATCAGGTACTTTCTTGCAATCTCTTTTTGTCAAGTATAGCCTTATCCAGGTATTTATATGTGACCTGCATTACCATTAGTTCCCTAGTTAGTTCTGTGCAATCTATGTGTAGTTTCTAGCAGTCCATGAGTCCTCATGGGGATAGTGAGATCTTTCAAGCTTTGTTAGTCTCACACCACTAGAAAGTGTGCACTTGACAGTTAAATTCTGTACCTACACATAACAATTACTAGTGGCTCAAGTAGACTGAAAGGGGTCATGAATGCTGCTTTCCAGGTGTCCATGGCTTTGATGCAAACATTGTTATATCCCCATTGCATGTCCATCTTAGTGAAAATGGTTGACCTGCAGAGTTTGTCTACTAGGTCTGAGATGAGTGGAAGGGGATAAGCATTCTTGACTGTGTGTTCATTGAGATATCAGTAATCCTGGCATGGTTGTAGTCCTCCATCCTTCTTTTGTACAAAGAAGAAAAGTGATGCTTGCAGGGATTTCAAGGGGTGAATTTTCCTGGTTTTCAAATGTTCATCTATGAACTCTTTACAAGCAGCCAGCTCCTTTGGGTTCAGAGGGTATATTTTTGCTACTTTCAGAATAACGGAGTCTGTACAATCAATGGTGTGGTCACAGGATCGAGATGGAGGAAGTTCTCTGTTCTTTGGTTCTTTGAACACATCTTTATAGGAGGCATATTCTGTAGGGAGAACACATTCCATGACTTTGGCTTTCTGTGCCAGTTCCATCAACAGGGTGAGTTTTCCTACTTGTTGCAAAAGGGCAACATCCCATAAGATTTGATTGGTCACAGTTAGATCCTTGTCCAGGAAATGTAATAGGTACAGTGGCTCAAATAAGTGTTCCAATGTTGGGGCATTTTGGAAAGACTTGACATTTGCACAGAACTAAAATGTATCAGCTCTAACCCTTGCAGGGTCATACATAGCCCTGACCCCTGCCCTGAAGATGAGCCCTTAGTCATGTGATTTGGTTGCCATCTGATTGAGATATAACCATTTCAAAATGACATGTCATTGGGACACTTATTTGACCCTGATGTTATTAGTCATCATTTGATAAATAACATAATGTTCTGATGGATGTGGTGCTTTAACCCTGTCTCATTATGTAACTTACATAACCCTGAGCACTATAAAGGGCAGAGATTCTATCCAGTTAATCCTACTTTACCATGAAGCCCATTTCTACCTCTGCTAGAGCCAATATCCTCTTTCTCTCTGAATCTGGCCTTTCTGCTAGGAGGATATCCTCCCAAACTGGTCTAGGGAAGTCTACTGTGGCCAGGGTTATCAAAGAGATTCATCCAAGCAAGGAAAACATCAAATTAGGCCCTCCTTCCAAGCTTTCTCCTGTTGACAGATGTTACAATTTCCCTCCTCTTTCACAGTATCATCTTTCTCTCCTTGCTCCATCCTTGTTGCTCTCCTGTCTTCAGTATATTCTTCTATGAATCCATTCACTTCATTATTGTCATGAGCAGTTCCTGTGTGAGTGTTATACCACTTTAGCTCATCTCTTATCTTCTTCTTCTTCGCTTAGTCCTTCTGCAGCAATGATTGTCATCATTGCTTACTCTTTCTCCGACTTCCATCACATTTCTTATTGTTCCACACTTATGCATCCTTTCACACTACTTGGTCCATACATGTTATCTCTCAGTATATAAATCTACATTCATCACTTTGTACTCCATTCTTGATCTGCACAATCTACATGTACTCTTGAGTCCTCCTAGTCCCTCATCCATCTCCTCAGGCCTTTAGTCCTTCATTGCCCTCATTGGGCCCTTAGTCCCCTAGTCTGTTCTCCAGAATGTATAGTCCTTCATCCCCTCAGGCTGAGTTGTACCTCTTTGTGAGCATCCTGCCTGTTGGTCCTTAGTCTCAGTCACTTGAGGTATGCTCTGCATAACAAAAGATCGAGAATCTCCTGTATTCCTCCTATCTAGGAGTAGGACAACCCTAGCCACCATACCTCAGATCATAGTCCCAGAGTCCTCAGATGAGGAGACCACATTGATACCACCATCAACCCCTCATACTCTAGAACCACCCCAGCCCCCCACCCCCAGACATCATCACAGGCTCTTCACCTCCCAGTACCCCAGTAACCCTAGCCTCATAACACCCCCAGTCTTCACACCCCCACAATCTCAACCACAACCACCACCAGTCCCACAGCCCACAATAGCCCCAGCACCACCCCCACAGTGCACACTAGCCCCAGCACCACCTCTACAGCACAGACCAGCCCTAGCACCACCTGTTCCACAACCCCCAGTCATCATGTCCAAGCTTAAAGCCACTCTCCCCACAGACTTCTCTGGTGAACCTGCTGATGCAACACAATGGATCAAAGCAATGAAAGGTTACTTCACCATCAACCCCACACTCTACTCCACTGATGAAATCAGGATCTTAACCACACTGAACAAAATGAGTAAGGGATGAGGAGTCTCTTTCTCCAAGATGTGGTTAGACTGTATGAGTGACACCAAGGTCACTCCCACTGAGAAAACCTTCGACAAGTTTGTCACCAACTTTGAGTCCACCTTCTACCCCTTCAACACCAAAGCCACAGCATGCTTAGACCTTGCCAAGCTTGTCCAGAAATCCTTCAAACAACCTGATGGAGAAATGGATGATGGATTTCAAAGATATATCACTGAGTTCCAAAACCTTGCCACTAAGGTAGGTATCATTGATGATGACACACTCATAGACCAGTTCTCCCTCAGACTGGACCAACAACTCACAATCATGATCCTCTCTATGACTATCATCCCCATCACCATCATAGAATGGATTGAAAAAGCTAAGACCTTCCACGCCCAGAAGGCCCACATTGCCATACTTCAAAAGGGTCATAAACACCCCTTGACATTCACCCCTCACTCCTCTAGCTCAGATCTCAATGCTATAGATGTGGATGCCATCTGTGTCTCCAAACTCACCCCTGCCAAACGAGCTCACTGTTTCAGAGAGGGCCTTTGTCTCTGCTGCTGAAAGAAGGGCCACAATACACAACAATACTGCACCTTCACCACCAACAACACCTCAACTGCCCCCAACCGCTTCAGAACCCCACAACAGGTCCAGACCACCAGCACCACTACTGCCCCACCAAGTGTCCCTCCCCCAGTCAAGACTCCCACTGCTCTTGAAACCTATGTCAACAATCTTCACTCCTCTGGAAAGGATGAGGGCAAGATCTTACAAACTCTAAAGTTATGCTTCAACAACACCAAGGAAGACTCTTCTTCAGGTTTTCAGTAAGGGAAGAAGTAACGACATCTCCTTCCCTAGATATCTCTGCTGTACTTGTAGGACTCTCCAATGAATGAACCATATGTCTCCCAGTCCACCTACAAGCAAAATTGCAAAACATCAACACCACCACTCTCATCGATTGCAGTGCCACTAGCAACTTCATCAATACCTCTCTAGTCCCCCACCTTCACTCTGCCATCAGGTGACTCCCTCAACCCCTCACCACTTACAATGTTGATGGAACACCCAACCACCAAGGAACTATTGAGTATACAATCACTGCTAACATCACCTTCCCTGGAATCTCTGACACCATAACATTCCTTGTAACCTCCCTCAGATCCCCCCATGTTATATTAGGCATGACCTGGCTCAAGAAATGGAACCCTCTCATTGATTGGTTGGCTAACACCCTTACTCTCCAGGATGCTGTGGTACCTCTTTGTGAGAGTCTGCCCTGGAAGAAGGACAACACTGACCAATACCCAGAACACCTCAGCAAGATCACCCTTTCTACAGAACTAGCTCAAAAGGAGAAACCCCAGGAACAAGAAGTCCCCTCTTGGTGCAAAGAGTTCGCTGATGTCTTTTCTGAAAAGATGTTCAGTACCCTACCTCCTCATCGTCCCTTTGACCACACCATTGAATTGAAACCATCCTTTGTCCTGAAGATTGCCAAAATCTATCCTCTGAACCCTGTGGAACATGAAGCTTGTCAGACTTTTATTGAAGAGAACCTCAAAACCAGTTGTATCGTCCCATTGAAATCTCCTCAGACATCCCCATTCTTCTTCATATCCAAAAAGGATGGTACCCTTTGACCCTGCCAGGACTACAGGTATCTTAACTCACACACTATCTGCAATGCTTACCTCCTCCCTCTCATTTCAGAACTCATTGATGACATGAAGGACTCCATGCTTTTCACTAAATTTGATGTTCGTTGGGGATATAACAACATCTGCCTGCGAGCAGAAGACCAATGGAAAGCTGCCTTCATCACTCCTCTTGGCCTCTTCGAACCTACAGTCATGTTCTTCAGTTTGAACAATGCACCTCTGACATTCCAAGCCTTCATGAATCACATCTTTGCTGATATGATCTTGGAATGATGGCTAAAGATGTACATGGATGACATTGGCATCCATACCAAAGATGATCTGGAACTCCACCACTCCTGCACCAAATGGGTCCTCTTGTGTCTCCAAGAACATGGTCTTTCACTCAAGATCTCCAAATGTTTCTTCAACATTCCACAAATGGAATATTTAGGTCTTATCATTGGTCAAGGACAAATTGAGATAGATTCCACTAAACTCAAAGCCATAAACACTCAGGAACCTCCTACTTCTGTCAAGGGCATTCGCTCTTTCCTGGGATTTGTCAACTTCTATTGCAAGTTTATCCCAAGATTCTCTGACCTTGTTGTCCCCCTCACTCTCCTCACTTGCAAGGATGAACCATGGCAATGGACCTCCCTCCAGCGATGAGCTTTTGATACCTTAAAACAATGGTTCTCCTCCTCTCCTGTCCTTGCCTTCCCAGATGTCTCTAAACTGTTCTCTATCATGACTGATGCCTCACTCCTCGCCACAGGCACAGTCCTCCTCCAGACTGACTCTAATGGTGACTTCCACCTCTGCACCTACTTCTCCAAGACCTTTTCCCCTGCCAAATGGAACTATGACATCTATTACCAGGAACTCCTCACAGTCATCCTTGCCCTCCAGGAATGATGACAATATCTCCTTGGCACTTCCCACTCTGTCACTGTCCTCACTGACCATAAGAACCTCTCACACCTCAAAGACCCTCACAAACTCTCTTGTCAACAAGCCCACTGGTCCCTCTTCCTCCAAGACTTTGACCTCACCTGGCAAGTTACTCCAGGATCTTGCATGGCCCCTGCCAATGCCCTCTCTTGAAAGGACTCAGTCAACACTACCCTTGACAATGCCTCCACTCCCATTCTCCCTGATCCCCAGGTTATCCAAGCTCTTGATCTGTCCTTAGCTCACTCCATTTGCTCGTCCTCCTCTTCTGATCCCCTTGTTCTTCATGCTCTACACAGTCTTCAAGACGGATCCCCTCTCTTCCCTCATTCTTCCCTCTCTGACTGGAACTTTGATAATGGCCACCTTTATTACTGCCACTGAATGTATGTACCCCCTGCCTCTCGCTCCACCCTCTTGCACACCCTTCACACCTCTCCTACTACTGGTCATATGGGTTTCTTTCACACCAAAGCTCTCCTGGAACACGACTTCTAGTGGCCGGGCCTCACCACTTTTGTCAAAAATTTCATTGCTGGTTGTGCTCTCTGTCAACAGTCCAAGGCCAACACCCATCCTACCACACCTCTGCTCACTCTGATCCCATCCTCCACCACTCTCCCCTTCTGCCAACTCTCCATGGACCTCATCACCAACCTCCCCTTGTCCTCCAGGTTTGATTCCTTCCTGGTCATGGTCAATCACAGCCTTATAAAGGGGGTAATTCTCATACCTTGCCTCAAAACCATTGATGCAGCAGGAGTAGCCCAACTCTTTTTCAACAATGTCTTCAAACAATTTGGCCTCCACAACTCCATCATCTCTGATCAGGGTCCACAATTTGCCTCTGCATTCACCCAAGAACTTGCCTGCCTTCTCCACTATGACATTTGTCTTTCTACCGCCTATCACCCACAGACAGACAGTCAAACTGAATGAGTGAACCAGGAGATTGAAACATATCTCTGAATATTCTGTACCAACCAACCACACACCTGGTCTACATTCATCACCACAGTAGAATTCCAACATAACTCCTCTCTGCACTTGTCCACCAAGGCTTTCCCCTTCTCTCTCATGCTTGGATACGAACCCCATGCCTACCCCCCTCTAGGAACCACCTTCATTCTCACCCTCACTAACCAACTTTCCCACCTGGAAGAATCTAGAAAGGAAGCCCTAGCAGCCCATGAATTGGCCTGACAACTAATGACCCAACATGTCACCCAGAAGTTTTCCCCCTGGAAGGTCAGAGATAAGGTCTAGCTAGAAGTGACCAATCTCTGCATCCCATACCCCTCTAAGAAGTTAGCTCTGAAATGCCTTAGCCCTTTTGAGATTTCACAGGTCTTATCCCCACTCACCTACCGCCTCCATCTCCCACCCTCATGGAAAATTCACAACATGTTCCATGCCACCCTTCTATTGCCACACTGCTCCACAGAAGCACATGGACCCTCATTTCCCACTCCACCACCTGACATCATAGATGGTGAAGAAGAATATGAAGTTGATGGCATTCTCGCACACAAGGGCTCCCCTGGCTGCTATTAGTACCTGACTGCATGGAAGGGTTACTCAGCATCTGAGAACACGTGGGAACCAGAAAGTAATCTCCATCACACTTGTGTCATCCTCTCTAGTTATAAAAAGACCCACAATCTACGATAGAACAATGTCCCTTGCCTTTCTCCACTTGACTATTTTCCTCTTAGCCTTTCTTCCCCTTTTCAAATACACATACAATGTCTTCTTCCCAATCACCTACTTCCTCTCCCTCACACTCCATCATCTCTATCTCCTCACCTTTACACTCACATCCTGTTCAACCTACCTTTCTTCCAGCTTCTTCTATTTCCACACTCTATGCAGGCATCCTCACAACTCCTGCCCTTGTCCATGCCATCAAAAATGATCCTCTGTTCCAACAGGATGAGATATCTCAGGAATTAGTGTGCCTTTTCTTCAATGCTTCTTCTGCCCAGAGATTCCACTTTCAGTCTACTCTCTTGGATCTTCCTGCAAACTTTGGCCTTCCTCTTCATCTCTTGATTAATTGTATTCCCAAGTGAGTCCTCACTCTTCTTCACCTTCATGGCTTCCACATTTTCATTGAATGACTCAATCCTAGTTTAGTCTACTCCATTTTTCGAAATGTATTTCTCTCTATGCCCATGGATGCTCATGATCAATATCACTCCCTTCTTGCTGCTATGCCATGTTCCCCTCCTCCATTAATTGTTCCCCCTCCATCTTCTCCTCCCCCCCTTCTTGCTCACCTCTCCAATACCACTCCACCCTCTCCTCCATCTCCATCACAACCATCTGACAACTACCACTTAGACCAATTATCCTCACCCACAACCAAGCCAACCTCCAGGTTATCCTCCTCCCCAGTGGACAATGAGTCCTCTCTTCTGCAACCCAAACCATCGAGTCCCCTTTGGTATGCTCCCCAGCTACCCCTTCCACTCGTTGCTACCACTGTAACTTACTAGGTCACTATTGAGACAATTGCCCTGAATACCACTGCCCTTCCTGTCATATCTTTGCCCCTGGTCATCCTGCTCGCTGTTGCCTTACTACCTGCTGCTCATACTGCCTGTGCTGGGGCCACAGACCCTGCTTCTGTCCTGGAAGAACTTATGCTTGCTGCCATGAGATTGGTCACTTCATTGATGATTGTCCACTTGAACATTACACCATGGAACAAGCCACTGCACTCCATGTTGGACCATCTTTGCAGATTGATGGACATTGAGATCTTCAAGCCAGGAGCTCAAGTATATGAAGGGGGTAATGTTACAATTTCCCTCCTCTTTCGCAGTATCATCTTTCTCTCCTTGCTCTGTCCTTGTCGCTCTCCCATCTTCAGTATATTCTTCTATAAATACGTTCGCTTCATTATCATCACAAGTGGTTCCCATGTGAGTGTTATACCACTTTAGCTTATCTCTTATCTTCTTCTTCTTTGCTTAGTCCTTCTGCAGCAATGATTGTCATCATTGTTTACTCTTTCTCCAACTTCCATTGCATTCCTTATTGTTCCATGCTTACACATCCTTTTGCACTGCTTGGTCTGTGCATGTTATCTCTCAGTATATAAACCTACGTTCATCACTTTGTACTCCATTCTCAATCTGCACAATCTATATGTACTCTTGAGTCCTTCTAGTCCCTCGTCCGTCTCCTCAGGCCTTTAGTCTTTCATCGCCCTTATTGGGCCCTTAGTCCCCTAGTCTGTTCTCCAGAACATATAGTCCTTCATCCCCTCAGACTGAGTTGTACCTCTTCATGAGCATCCTGCCTGTTGGTCCTTAGTCTTAGTCACTCAAGGTACACTCTGCATAACAACAGAAGAAGAATTGTCTCTAGTATTACCTCTGGCAAGGTTGAAAATGCTGTCCAGGCAACCCATCTCATCAATTCTGCCCTCTCCTCTCCTGTCTCTTCCCAAACTGTTTGTAATGTGCTAAAGTC
>JBBPLS010000731.1:0-10393 GCA_038089895.1 Boletellus ananas | reverse complement strand
AGAGGGATTTCATGGTGGTGGTAGTGGATCAAGAGTGGTGTTGTGGTGTATTTGTATTGGGTAAACTTATTATGAGTCACATGACCTATTGCTTACATCAGAATGTATCAAACTTAAACTTTCCTAGCTGAGCAACAAAACCGTTGCAATGACATGGCCACCTTAAAATGGCCATATCTCCTGCTATATTTGGCCATATCACATGATCCAAGTTGCTATAGATAGCCAAGGGCATCTACTATATTTCGGGTCACTAGTGCCAAGCATGATTCCCACGCCCTGACATGTTACACTGCCCACACTACAAATTACCCAAACATTGCAACAGTTTTGTTGCTCAGTGTAGCACCTTTTCATTCTCCTGCAAATGTCAAGTCTTTGCAAAATGGCCAAACATTGGGACACTTTTTTGAGCTACTGTATGTTCTATAGCACATCTGATCAACTTATCATCTTCATTCCTTCATCTTACAGACCTTTCAATATCCAATTCAAGTGTTTCCAGTTTGTACTCATCTTTCTGATGTTTTGTTTCAATCCAATACTTTAGCTTCCAATTTGATTACCATCAGATTGATCCCTTCATGATGTACTTCATGTTGTCCCTACATGGGATGGTGCAGCATACCTTTATTTAATCAGGACCTTCCTGTCACTCAGCCTAGCAACAACTTGATGGTCTTAGGTATGCCTAGACTATCAAGCATTGTCTTAGGCATTTCCAATACATCTTCCTATATTTCATATCATTGTCCATCATTGTCAGAACTCATCTGGCAATGTTTCTTATTGTTCCTAATGTCAAACTCATCAACCACCACACTTTGTCATTGCTTCCTACACTTCCTACACTTCCTTTCAATCTGGAACTCATTCAGATCACCTTCCTCATTGTCAGATCACTTCAGGATCACCTACTTTGACTTGGGGAGTCAAAAAGGGTAAATCATTCGCTTAAGCTCTGACCTACAGATTCCCTGGGATAAACCTACAGTGACACCAAAAAGTGTTCCAATGTCTAACCCTAATGCAGTGCATGAAGCATACTGCAAACATCTGTGGGAATTTCACTTGGTTTTGGTGGGAACAAACAATGTACATACTCTGCTACAATATTGGTCCCTGGGCCATGTGATTTGGTTCAGTGGCAGTGGAGATATGTTCATTTCAATTCAATAACTACATTAGAACATTTTTTTCACTTCTCTAAATCTAAGTCAAAACCATGGATGTTTGTTCTTGTTTGGTTATATAAATACAGATAAATATGTAAATATGATGTCTGAGTTTGAAACAATTCCCACACTTCTTGACTTTCAACCACTATCATCATGCAATCTCTCTCTGCTACTTAAAAGCATAATATTCTCTCCCAGCTTGATTCTGGCCATTCAGCTTGCTCTACTAGTATCAGTCTTGCTGCAATATCCAGACTTCATACCAAGGAGCACTCTATCCTTCAAAAGTCTGTTGGAGGTTGCTTATTAAAGCTTTCTCCTACCAATATTTGACATGCTATCCATTTCGTCACTTTTGACAAAGCTAAAAATGCTGTCCAGGTCACCCAATCACTCACTACATCACCAACCAATCCCTCCCTCCCAACACAATTTGCCTCCACTTGAAAAAGACTGGTATGAAAGCTGTGGTCAAGTCTAAACAACCTTTCTCTCTGTCAAGCATTGCAAAGCTCATTTAGACTATGCATATGTCCATAAGGATTGGACTCTAGAGGATTGGAAACAATTGATATGGCCTGATGAGACCAAGATCAATCACCTTGGATCAGATGGATACCATGGAGGGGGACCCATCCATTAAATCACCAGTTCCAAACATAAGTACTTTTTTTCTTTTTGGGGGTGCCTTCTTTTTTACTGACAAATTTGCTGTGAAATAAGGTTTCCCACTGATGTACACTCACTTCTCCAAACCAAGCTGTCAGTTGGGATGTAACTGTGACATCTTCACCATCCATAAGCAAGAGGGATGGGACTCCTTTACATGACAGATGCAGCACATTTACCCAGCACCATCCATATTCATGGCCTCCCAGCTCTGCCAGGTCTATGGCAACTAGAAGGACCAGCATGTCTGATTGCATCCTTTCCTCCACAAGTGGCCTCTCCTCCACAAAGCTTACATCCAGCCTTGGCAAGATGTTTACCATGAAGCTTGAGGAGTTGAATAGGGTCAGTGATACTTTAGAGTCAAATCTGATTGCTTCCTCTTATACTGCACTGAAGTTTAGCTATTTGCTGCAGAAGAAAGAACTGGAGCTATAGAAGGATGAGCTCAGCACTAAATGGACTAATGCCAAGGTCTAGTTCTAGTGTGAACACAAGCTCAAAATGCTCAACCTCAAGCTGTCAGAGTCCAAGGAATGTTCCATCACTTGCTATATTGACTTGTTGAACAAACAGACAGAATATGCACAAGCTATGAAGCAGCTGGGAGTTGCTCTGGATCCCACCATCCTGCCCTCTCCTCATACTAGTCTGTCCATTGCTTCCCTCCATTCTGCTTCCCCCCTCCATCATGCTGCTGGTTCTTCTGCCACTCCAGGCCCCTCTTCATCTCAGTTTCACAAGCTGTCTTGATTCCTCACCTCACTGATCTCACTGAAAAGGACCTTTTCTCCCTTTCTTTCCCCAAATGTTTTCATTACTTCATCCCACTCCACCTGCCAAAAAGGCACTTTTCAATTTATTTCTCTAGCACACAAATGCTGTACACAACATGATGTATCCAGTATCAGTGTGTCTTTTATTCTTGTCAATGATATGTTGTGCTACTCTTGTCTTTCATTTACAATATATGACAGGCTGTTACACATATGTGCAGAATCTAACTGTTGAGCACACACTTTCTAGTGGTGTGAGACTATTAAAGTGGAAGGATCTCACTATCCTTGCAAGGATTTGTGGACTGCTAGAAACTATGTGTAGATTGTGCAGAACTAACTAAGGAACTAGTGGTGGTACAGGTCACATATAAATACCCAGGTAAAGCTGTACTTGATGAAAGGAGACCATGAGAGAATACATGGTGTGAGTCAAGGGGAAATGTAGCTGCAGTAAGTAGATGTGGCTGTGGGAGTGATGCATCTGTGAAACAGGAGAAGTATAAAGCCCAATATGGCAGGTGTGAAGCTGTGCCTTGCCAGATCAGGTATGTAGGAAGAAACTAATGTACAACTTACAAGTTAAAGGAGTCACCATCCTGCTGCAGATATAAGGGGAAAGCAGGGTATGGTTGGTCATCCAGCCAGAGGCTGTCTGAACCTAAAAGCTGTGAGGCTGTCTGCCAAGAGTGAAGCAAGAAAGGAGTATCAATTGGAGTAGAGAAGAAATAGTAATGGCCCACTGCTAGATTGTTCATAACACAGGCCAGGCATTATAAAAAGCTTACTCATCAGCATTACACAGAACAACTGACCTAGCAATCCAACAGGTACCTGGACTACTATGTTTTCATACTCCCTGCACAGGCCATGCACTTCTTGTTGTGCTCAAGGCATCATTGACGGTCTTCCCAGCCTCTCCTCAAACCAGACAATCATGTTGTGTAGAATGAGGCAAGCCTAAATCCAGTGGATAGGGTATGTCACATCTTCCAGTGACTGAACTCATAACTGAAGTTTCCACAAGGACTGGAAATGCCCTTTCAGAGCTGCAAATGCATGTTTGACATGGACACAAACCTAGGTGAGAAATTCAACAAGAGTATCACTTTGTTCCTGAGACACTTGCTTTTGAAAGATAGCAGTTGTAGACCTTCTGTGATCTCAATAGTGGTGTGTTGCAGGTCACATTGGAAGGCACAACACACCATGTCTATGTAGGATAAGCACTATCTGCCCACACCCAATGATTCTCTGGGATCAAGGCCTCTACTTCCTGTGCAATCCATGTTCACTGAAATGCATATGCATCATGAACATTCCCAGGGTGGCCTAACCCATAATCTACAATGAATAGGTTGTGCAACATGATGATGACCTGCCATCTCTATCAGGAATCCAAACAAAAGGTATGAGCTCCTGTCCTACCTGACAATTCAATGAGTAATTCCCCTTTCAATTGGTGAACATGTCACCATAGCTTGCCAGCTTCTCAAAAATAATCAATAGTTGATCCATCTGCAGAAAAAATGCCACCCTACCAGGCTACATGTGTCTTTTGTACTGCAAGCAAATGGGCCAATCCCATGTCCTCTGACTCATCTCCAGGAACATAGTGTTACAAACAATCTAGTGGTGGGCTATTACTATTTCTTCTCTAGTCCTATTGGCACTCCTTTCTTGGTTCACTCTTGGCAGACAGCCTCATGGCTTTTAGGTTTGGACAGCCTCTGGCTGGATGACCAACTGTACCCTGCTTTCCCTTTTTATCCACAGCAGGATGGCAATCCCTTTGACTCATGAGTTGTACATTAGTTTCTTCCCATATACCTGATCTGGCAAGGTACAATTTCACACCTGCTATATCAGGGTTTACACTTCCCCTGTTTCATGGATGCATCACTCCCACAGTTGTATCTGTTCACTGCAGCTGCATTTCCCCTTGACTCACACCAGGTACTTCTCATGGTCTCCTTTCATCAAGTATAGCTCTACCTGGGTATTTATACATGACCTGTATCACCACTAGTTCCCTAGTTAGTTCTGTGCAATCTACACATAGTTTCTAGCAGTCCACAAGTCCTCATGAGGATAGTGAGAACCCTCAGCTTTGTTAGTCTCACACCACTAGAAAGTGTGCACTCAACAGTTAGATTCTGTGTGTACATGTAACAAAAGAACTAACTCATCCCTCCACCCCTACTATTAAGCAGTAGGGTGAGACCACTTCACTACGGCATACCAAGCACCAGACACTAGCAACAAAGATCCTGCCCCACATAGTGAAGAAGAGTTTATCCCTCTTGATAGATGACACTTGCCATCCCCACCCAGATCAAGAAGGATTGCCAGTGGGTCAGGCCAACTGCCACCTAACCCTCTGTTCAGACAAAGGAGACATCCCTCCATAACCCCTGAAAACATCCAAGCCTTGCCTGGTCACTTACTATAGCTCCCCCTTTGCTCACTAGAGGAGATTCTAACAAGGATGTTTTCACTGAGACTCCTACTCCAACTTACACCAAAGCAACATTAGATCCTGATGTACCCATGCCACCAACACCAGAACCTGCCCCTGCTCATCAGGAAGATGACTATCAGGGGCATGATGACAATGAAGGACAAAAGAAAGTAGAGAGAAGAGCCAGTCTCCCCAAGGACTTTTCTGGGGACTCCATGGATGTATCCAGATGGTTGGTAGCCCTTGATGCCTATTTTAAGATGAATAGTCATATCTATAACACCAATGAAGCCAAGATCTTAACAGCCCTGAACAAGATGAGCCAAGGCCAGGGAGTGGTCTTTGCCAAAAGATGGTACCTGAAAGCTGGTCTTTACACCTAGGAAAGGTTCATCAAGGATTTCAACACTTCATTCATCCTGATCAGAGTAAAAGAAAGGGCTAGGAATGACCTCTATGAAATGAGGCAGTCAGATTTTCCAAATCCCACAGAGAATGGATTACTGGCACATAAGAAGTAAGGCAACTTCGATGCCTATGCCTTCACCTTTAGGTTGAAAGTGGGAAGGAGTGGATTAGGAACTGCACATGACAACATTCTCATTGACATCCTGCATTGAGGAGTGGATCAATGACTCACCAATATGATGGTGACCCTCAACTCCCAACCAGAGGATTGGAAGTCTTGGCTAGAAGCTGCTCAATGTTTCTATAAGAACTTACTCTGACTTCATCAATTAAAGGATCCAAAGAAATCCCTCCCCCTGACTTATGGAGGAAACTCCTCTTGTCTCTCCAGAGATCCAAAGCCATGGATGTTGACACCATACACCTCACTCTTGTGGAATGAGCTGAGCACATGAAAAATAATAAATGCTTCATATGTTATCACATTGGCTGTTGCACCAACAATCACTGAGGAAACAGGAACCCCAGTAATAAGTGTTTCCCTCCAAAGCAATGAGTTAACGTGATTGAAGCCCCTACCAATGTGCTGGGGGAATTCATCCAGAACAGTGATCTCCCCCAAGACAAAATTCTTCATACAATGGCTCAAAAAAGTGTCCCAATGTTTGGCCATTTTGCAAAGACTTGACATTTGCAGGAGAATGAAAAGGTGCTAGCTCTAACCCTTGCTGGGTCATTGATAGCTGTAATCCTGGCCCTGAAGATGAGCCCTTATCCATGTGATTTGGTTGTCATGGCACTGAGATATAGCAATATTAAAGTGACATGTCATTGGGACACTTTTTTGAGCAACATTTCTATTCTATGATTTAGTACTTTGTACACCCTCCATTTGCTTTTATCACTCCCTCTAGTCTTCTAGGTATACTCTCTATCAATCCCTGACACTCCTCAACCTCTATCTTTCCCCACTCCACTTCAATTCTCTCCCAAAGCTCCCATACTCCTTTTGATGGTGTTATATAGCTATTGAGTTTTTTTTTTTCAATGGGATTAAGATCTAGAGATTGTGCTGGCCAGTCAAGAGGCTTGATCCCTTGAGATTCTAGCCACTCCTTGGCTCATTTAGAGGTGTGCTTGGGGTCATTATCTTGTTGAAAGATAATGCTCTCCTCAGGAATTCCAGAATTTTCTATGGAAGGAAGTAGATTATCCTCCAAAATAGAGACATACTGCTCAGCATTCATCCTCCCCTCAACCTCTGCAAGAATCCCCACTCCATTCCAACTCATACATCCCCAAACCATAAGGGAACCTCCTCCAAACTTTACTGTTTCCTGGACTTTCTTGTCTTGCAAAGGCTTTCCTGTCAATTTCCACACATGTGTCCTTTCATCTGACCCAATCCTGTTGATCTTGGTTTCATATGACCAAATGACCCTAGCCCAGTCCTCCACAGTCCAGTGTTGGTGCTTGAGAGCAAAGGCTAGCCTATGTTGCCTATGCTTCACAGACAAGAGTGGCTTCTTTTCTTGACTACAGCCTTGAGAGATGCAGACTTGAGAATGTTCCTAATAGGTTGTGCAGAGACAAGAGAGGAGAGAGCAGAATTGATGAGATGGGTGGCCTGGACAGCATTTTCAACTGTGCCAGAGGTGATACTAGAGACAATTCTCCTTTTATCAATAGGAGAAAGTTTGAAAGGACATCCTAATTTGATGTTTTCCTTGCCTAGGTGGATCTCTTTGATAATCCTGGCCACAATAGACTTCCCTAGACCAGTTTGGGAGGATATTTGCCTAGTAGAAAGGCCAGATTCAGAGAGAAAAAGAATATTAGCTCTAGCAGAGGAGGGAATGGATTTCATGATGAAGTAGGATTAGTTGGATGGTATCTCTGCTCTTTATATCATTTGGAATTATGTAAGTGGCATAATCAGACAGGGTTGAAGCACAGCATCCATCAAAACCTTATGTTATTTACTAAGTATAGTTGATAATATCAGGGTCAAATAAGTGTCCCAATGACATATCATTTTAATATGGCTATATCTCAGTGCCATGACAACCAAATCATATGACTAAGGGCTCATCTTCAGGGCAAGGATTAAGGCTATCAATGACCCAGCAAGGGTTCAAGCCAACACCTTTTGGTTCTCCTGCAACTGTCAAGTCTTTGCCAAATAGCCAAACATTGGGTCACTTTTTTGAGCCACTATTTATGTATATAGTGACCTCCAAAACTGTTGTAATGTTTGAAGCACACCACAAGCAAGCATGGGAATGTTGCTTAGCTTTGGTGGGAACATATAATGTACAAGCCAATGGCTACACAGCCATCCATAAATCATGTGATTTGGCCTAGTGGCTGTGGAGATATGCCCATTTCAAAATAGCAATACCATTACAACAGTTTTGCACCCTTTGATATTGAATGGGTATTAGTACTTTGTATAGCCTTCTTTTGCCTTGATCACTGCTTCAACCCTCCTAGGCATGCTCTAAATCAACTTCTGACACTCCTCCAGTGGTATTCCCTCCCTGTCCACCTGAACTCTCTCTCATAATTAATGAATCCCATTGTCAAGTCAAGTTCGGGTCTACTCCGCTCTGCTCCGATCAGTCGGAGATGCACGGGAGAGTGAGGGGGAAGGTTGGGTCAGAGGCGAAGGGACGAGAGGGGGCGAGGACGTTGGCTTCAGCGATGCTGAGGGCACACTGCACCCTTATGCGTTCGAGTCCTCTTTATTTAGAATGGGAACGGTCAGAGGGATGAGGTGGCAAGTCGCCAGATCGTCAGAGGGACGAGGGGAACGGAAGTCGGAGTCAGAATCTGACAGAGGGAACTGATGAGCGAGAGGAAATAGAGTCTAAGTTGATATTCGAACTGAGGGATAAGCCCTCAGCAGATCATACATTAAATACAGGATACAGAGGCTGTGTACGACAAAGGGAGAGACAAATGGAGAAGGGGAGGTATCGTAGTTACAGGGATTGAGTTACAAGATGACAGGAGACAGACAGATACTCCATCTGAAAGACTGGAGCGCATGGACAGGAACTGAACAGGATCGGAGAAATCTAAGTAGGGTCGGACTAAGTAGTGTTGGAGCGGGTCAGACGGGTCAGAACTAGTCGGACTTGTCATGATTGTGACAAGTAGAAGAAATGGATCTCATGATGATGTGGTTGGAAATAAAGATGTGTGTAAATTATTTCAGACTCAGACATAATATTTATATGTGTATCTTTGTTTGTATGACCAAACATTTCCAAACATTATATCATTTCAACGAAATTCCAATGTCAATATCAAAGGGTGCAAAACTGTTGTAATGGTATTGCTGTTTTGAAATGGGCATATCTCCACAGCCACTAGGCCAAATCACATGATTTATGGATGGCTGTGTAGCCAAGGGTTCATATGCTGTTTTTTCCCACCAAAGCTAAGCAACATTCCCATACTTGCTTGTGGTGTGCTTCACACACCATGTCAGGGTTAAATATTGCAACATTTTTGGAGGTCACTGTAGCTCATGTTGCAACTGTAGGAACACTAGCTTCCTGTAGTGACTACACTATGGTTTTCTACAACTCATATATGACAAAGATTAATATTTATATTAAGAGCAGGACTGCCAATTTCCATCATAGGGAGCTCAACAAGGTCCTATTGGTGTTCTCTACCACAATCAACACCTCCTAGATTGGTCTAGGCAACTTCATTCTGACACTTAATTCCAGATGGTATGGAGCCTATAGTCCATATAGCATTCAATGAGCAACACAGTTTACACAACAGAGAATATGTATATGAGAAGGGACAATGTTGCTGAATCTGGTTTTCAAAAGTTGTCAAATCAAGTTTTCATAGACTCTATGCAAGCTAGAGTATAGTTTTACAATGCCAGATGATTAGCATTATACTCTACAGCATAGGTGAACATAAAAGTTATATGTATGTATTGACCACTCACACACATATGTGATGCTGTAAGGTGAAATCCAATAGAAGATTCACCCTTTCACCCACATCCCTAGCACCTGTATACAGAATAAAAAGCCTTTCCATGTCCTTAGACACTTGAGTGGACATATCAGAGGCTTGATATCTCTGTATAGTTGTAGAAAATGCATCCTTGATGTTATCCTGTATGAGAGTGAAGGACAATCCAAGAAGCAACAAAAGATCTATTGAAAAAGATATAAAAATAATAATACTAATGATCAAATATTATACCAATTCCTTTGTGTAGAGTTTCTTCCCAAGTGCTACATTGGCTGTGCTAAACTGACAATATTAGTTTGCCTAAATAATATCAAAGGAGTACATGCCATCAACATGTTGGATATTTCTTGAAGACTGAGCTAAATATACATCAACAAACATATTAAATTAACATAAATACATAGGAACACTACCTTTGTTTGATTGTTCCTCATGGTCTAAATAATAGTAACTGATGTTAAATTCATTGCAAAAAGATGTAGACACACAATCTAATTAAGAAATCAGCAAAAAAACATATAACACCATGGAAATAATTACCATCTAATTATAATCAAATGAGGAAAAGTAGTTATATCAAAAAAACATACATCCTACATAACATGTCAGCTTTCCATCATAGTCTACTATATGATAGTGCTCACCAGCTGCAAATCAATAACATTGAGATTATACTTCGAGTATGCAAACAAATAAATGTGCATGAATGAACATACATTCTGTAAAACAAGCAACAAAAAAATATTAACCAAGAAAATATAACAGAGTACAGTGACTCACAAAATTGTCCCAATGTTTTGCACTTTTTGATTGTTCATTGAATAACTCTGGGGGACAAACACATATAAACAAAGTGTTGGTGTATCAATGGAAGCATGTACTAAGGGCTAAGC
>JBBPLS010000730.1:0-10415 GCA_038089895.1 Boletellus ananas | reverse complement strand
TTGGACGTTTTGACGGATCCTTCTGAATCATGTCCGTGATCAGAGGTCGCATGAACTCAAACCCGGCCGTTGGCTAGTATCGAGTCAGCGAGGTGTTTACGGCGTATGGTGTAAGATATACCTCGAGGAAGTCTCTCCTGATGGTATTACCGATATAGAATACATCGGTAGGAAAAGGATCGCGGGGCGCGTTGGAATTCTGGAACTCTGGGACTTCCTTGTCGGCTCCCCAGATGGGGTATTCCAGAGGCTTCACAATGGAGGGATCATAGCGTCGTGACAAGCCGAAATCGATCAAAAAATACTTCGGAGGTCGTTCAGTACGGGTCTTGTAGCGCGCGTACCCAGAAAAGTCTCGATTCATTAAAGGGCTAGAAGGATGAAATGCACCTAGGTAAATCCTCTTTGGGTCCATCATGATGTTTCTAGACGAGCAATCACTGCAAGAAGCTGAATGAAGGAAAGAGCGGTTGTAATAGTGCTTACCGATGAGCTACGCGGTGCTGGTGCATAAATTGAAGGCCCTACAACATGTCAATAATCAGATAGCGGAATAATACGAAGGCTGACCTCAAACAATTGTCGAAAACACTCCATTGCCTCCCCGACAGTTTTGAAAACTGGTTGTGTATATTCCGCAAGGAGCGGCATAACAATGACCACCTTTTTCTGATCTTCAGGGACGGGTAGGACGTCATAAATCGGAACGCAGTGGTTAGCAGCTATGGCTAGCGACTCGGAAGAGAAATATTGGCCGATTTCAGCCTCATGAGGGTGATATGTCTTGTTGATTAGCTTCAGTGTGACATATGCACCATCCGAAACGCGCGTGCCGTCTAGGATCTTAGTAGAATACTATAAACTCCCATTACTGTCATGAACATCACGAAATTATCTGATGTGCGGATTACATACCGGGGCTGCTACACCATCTTCACAAAAAACCCAGTTCTTCTTGGTGTTTTTCCAGGAAGGTGTCCAGTCCGGGGCATAACGAGGTCGGAGCAAGTATCCGCTATCCTTTAGCCACTGGTAGTGCTGAGACCACCACAGTTCGGGTTCAGTAAGCTCTCCGTCCTTGTACGGGGGCATGTCACCAAGGACAGCACGTTCGAGTTGAGCGAGTGATAGCTGTTCTCGATTGACTTGGGTTTCATTGGCTGCTTGCTTGCCCGAGCGCGTGGACATGGTGTGAGCTGCTACTCTTTACAAACATACATAAATATGGATCCATATTCGGACCCCGTGGACCCCGACGTGTCGCGGAGTTCGTATTGGGCAGTAAGGAAGTAGGCGCGCTCCCACTGGAGATCACTTTTTCCACACGGTCTCCCCGTTTAAAGGGCGAGGATGGGCTATCTGTAGCGACTCTACCTCCCCGATCATGGGATCTGACCTGCTCCTCTTCCCGGGAGATCCCGACTCCGTTGAAGACCCAACCACCCCGTCTCCGGTAATCACTAACAGTGTTTCCTTGTATAAAGGCGGGTTATATCTTCGAGCCGCACTGAAGGAGATGCTCGATATTCTCCGCTTGTGCCAGGAGATGGAAAGAGACCACAAGGAGCTTCTTCACCAAGTGAAGGCTCAATATGACTAGTAGGTGAAATGGTGAGGTTCGTCCCAAGTGGTAACGCTTGCTTCATTAGTTTGAACCACCGGAAGATGCAGCTTGAGCTCATGGAGCAACGTCGGTCAATATTCAAACCCTTGGATCTGGTGATACTTAAACGCGGGAAAAGGGAGCTCCTTCGGAACTCCCTACGGCTTTGGCATTTGACATGGGTACTCTTTGATACTTACTTGGGATCAGTAGAGCTCATGGAAGAACTAGGCGACGTCTGATATGCTGAGGAGAGATGTGTTGTCAGTTCCCTCAGCGGATGTCGAGCCAGTAGAAAGTATGACTCGTTTATGCCGAGCGACAAGCTTCCTCAAATAATGAGTGTAGGTGAATCTCTTGAAGGAAACGAACCTTTCGTGGGCCTGGTGACGCCGCTGCCATCCCCGGAGGAGATGAATGCTCGCGATACCCAGGAAGCCATCGCTGCAGCCCAAAGAGTGGCCCATATTCTAGCATCTCATGCAAATCCCTTTGCCGGCCCAGACCGTTCAAAAAATCAAGACGCGCAATCATCTGGTAAGACAACAATGTCTCGTCTTATTGTCCGCTGATTTGGTGCTCGATGTTCTATTGAACCTTAGCTAGAAGCCAAGCACACGACTCTCAAGCCCCGGCCTTATCGTCCACACAGAGTAGCATTTCGACCTCGCCCAGTAGTGCTGGCTCCGCCTCCGGTTTCAATTATGTCCTAAACCTCAACTACAACGTCGTCAGCACGGGATCCACCATCCCCGGGTTCACCATCAATAATGGTAGCTCTGGAAGCAGTGGATCAAGTAAGTCTTGTCCAACGAGAACGCAACCCCATTTTCATGCCATACATAGCTATGGTGGATCATTCACTTGCGAACAGCCCAGCATCTTGAGTCCTGGTCTTGTTTTTAGCGGACTTTTTCCTGTATAGCTACTTCCAAAAGCTAATAAGCATGTTTAAGTTGGAAAGAAAAATTGCATGGTAGCTTGCTTGACACAGCCGGTCAAGCGGCATATCCCTACCGCAGCTTGTTCGCACGGCGAGCTTACTTCCCCCTCACACTTCAAGACTTGAATCATCGAAATCCACCACACTGGCACGAGTTGCTGCACAACGTTGCCCCTACCCAATAGTCGATGTGGGCACGCCATCCCGCCCTACTGCTCGACTCACCTCAACAAAACATGGAACCTCGTCGCGCTCTCCTCCTGTCGTATGAGCGACCTCTGGTCGGCGGCGCCATTGTCCCCGCAAGCAGTTTCGTAGCCCCCGACTTATTCGACAGTCCATCTCGGTCGTTTCAGGCTGCGCTCCAGTCCACCTCCCAAAGACAGCAGTCGTTGGGTGCGCCCTCCCCCGACAGTGTCCGGGGACCTTCCCGCCCATGGCTCGAGTCGCCGATGCAATGCATGGTGGGAACGGGCGCCACGTCGGCTGGGTCGTCCCAGAGTCCGCGTTCTGAGCGTATCCCGTCGCTTTGCGTCAATCAGAGGTTTCAAATCACGCCCCGCTTTCACTGCCCCTGGGTCTTTACCATTACCATTTCGGATCAGAACACGTCGCGAGTGTTTGGTTTTCTCGCATGCCTTGACGTACACAAGAGGTAACCTTGTACCGTAACAATTCCCTTTTGACATTGACACAGGAACTGATTTTTTTTGTATCCTTTGTACTGATTTTTGAGTACGATGATCGATCTCGAGTCCTTGGAAGGTAACGCAGCTGGGAAGAGCACATTCGAATGGCCGGGAGGTCCTCAAAACCTTTCTTTGACACGTTGCAGTGGACCTTGATCATTCGCTCGTCTTTGAAATCCATAAGGCAACTGCCAGTGGTCTAGCAGGCCGCATGTTCCAGTGGCCGCTGGTTGCACTCGATAGCAGTGGCATATTAGCACTGATGGTTCGCGGTCACCGTCCAACTCGTCTGAGTAAATGAATCGACACCATTTTATCCAGCGAATGTTTTCCATTTGAAGCCCAGCAACGACGCAACTTGCGAGAGCAAATGTGGTGGTAGTCTCGTTCCCAGACGCAGTGGGGACTTCCGGGCGGAGTCTGCGGATTTTGAAAACGAGGTGCGGAATCGCCCCCACAACGCACCTCGTTTTCAAAATCCGCAGACTCCGCCCGGAAGTCCCCACTGCGTCTGGGAACGAGACTAATGTGGTGGTAGGAATTCCTATTCCTTAGTGCCCCGCGAAGACTCCGGGAGGTGACGCCACGCCACTCAAAAAACACAATATGTCATAGCGAGTAAGAGATATACGACACAAAGATGAACATCAGTGGGATTCCCGAGGTTATGAAGGCATAGGTACGGGTGGAATACCCCGCGCAATGAATCCGACCTGCTGCATCCAATGAAACGTATCACGGATCACCAAACGATACCCTCTCTCTCTTTTACCAACTATACGCGAACGAAGCTTCCATGCACTGAGACTGGACCGGATGTCAGCAAAACGCTTCACGACTTCGTCCATAGTTGGACGTTTTGACGGATCCTTCTGAATCATGTCCGTGATCAGAGGTCGCATGAACTCAAACCCGGCCGTTGGCTAGTATCGAGTCAGCGAGGTGTTTACGGCGTATGGTGTAAGATATACCTCGAGAAAGTCTCTCCTGATGGTATTACCGATATAGAATACATCGGTAGGGAATGGATCGTGAGGCACGTTGTACTTCCGGAACTCTGGGACTTCCTTATCGGCTCCCCAGATGGGGTATTCCAGAGGCTTCACGATGGAGGGATCATAGCGTCGTGACAAGCCGAAATCGATAAGAAAGTACTTCGGAGGTCGTGCAGTACGAGTCTTGTAGCGTGCATATCCAGAAAAGTCTCGTTTCATTAAAGGACGAGCGGGGTGAAAGGCGTCGATGTAAAGCCGACTTGGGTCCATCATGATGTTTCTGGAAGAACAATCACTGTAGGGAGTTAAGTCAAAGGAAAAATAACGCCCGCGGAATCGATTACCGATGGGCCACGCGGTGCTGGTGCATGAATTGAAGGCCCTATGAAATATCAACGATTAGTTATTGTAATGGTTGCGAAAGCCAACCTCGAATAATTGCCCAAAACACTCCACTGCCTCTCCGATAGTGTTAAAAGCAGGCCGCAAATAAGCCCCAAGAAGGGGCATTACAATGATCACCCTATTCTGTTCTTCAGGAACGAGCAAGACGTCATAAATCGGAACGCAGTGGTTAGCACCCATGGCTAACGACTCGGAAGAGAAATATTGGCCGATTTCAGCCTCGTGAGGGTGATAGGTTTTGTCAATCAACTTGAGCGTAACATATGTGCCATCCGAAATACGCGTGGCATCCATGATCCTGGTAGCGAACTGTGAAGCCCTGTCAAGTGGGCAATATGAGATTGCATAGGGAACGTTTTACGCACCGGAGCGGCCAAACCATCCTCACAAAAAATCCAACCCTTCTTGGTATTTTTCCATGAAGGTATCCAATCCGGGGAATAACGAGTACGGAGCAGGTATCCGCTGTCTCTCAGCCACTGGTAGTGTTGGAACCACCACAGTTCGGGCTCGGTCAGTTCGCCGTCTTCCTTTACGGGCCTGTCACCGAAGACTTCACGTTCGAGTTGAGCAAGTGATAGCTCTTCTCGATTGACTTCAGTTTCATTGGCTGGCTGCTTGCCTGAGCGGGTGGCCATGGCCGGATTGTTGATGGACAACGAGTCGTACTTTGCAAACATAAATAAATATGGACTCACATTCGGCCAAGCTAGCTCGAGCGCAAGTGGCCTGGAGACCCTCCGACTGCTCGACATCTCCCATTCGCTCTCCTTCCCGACAGGGGATCGGAACGCGAAGGCAGGGGAGCGCGAGGCACGCGAGGCGGCATTTGTGGAGACAGCGAGGCGCACCACGTCGAGCGCGTTCATCTCCTGACAGGCATGGCAATCGCTGCGCACCAAGCACCCAGCTCGCAATCGTTCTGTCGTCACGACCCAACTGGACACGGATGTCCTCTGGTGTCGTTCCCGTGGATCGTGCGCGCGACTCGGGTGGCCGATGTTGCCACTCGGATCGACTCGTGGTCAGTCCCTCGTACTAGGCATCCTGTCCCCTGGCGATACCCTCCGGTCCTGCGCGCTCACAGACTGGTCTTCAGTGCCTCCGTCGTACGTGTAGGCGCGTTCCTTGGGTCGCATCGGGAGACCATCGGGGCCTCTGATGTGCAACGAGTTTCATGCGCAAGGTGTCGACGACGGTGCGTTCGAGTTTGCGTAGACAGCCCGGGCTTCCAAAGGGGTGCATCATGCCCTCGCCAGAGCAAGTCGGCGCACTGGCCCAAGATGCATGAACGTTGCACACGCGTCGACCATGGGACTCGGCTGCGCCAAGTATGTGTCTGCGTCAGAGGGCGTCCAGCTCGCGGCCATGCCTACCCTCGTTGGAGGCAGACGTTGGAGAGGGCGATCTTCGAGTGCTTTGTGGCCAGACCGGTCCCCTGGGCTGCGTGCAGAGGCCAGCTGTCCGAGATTGTCCAGTCCTCAAAGGCCGTGAGACACAGGTGACAAGTAGGATGGGCGAGGACGGGAGACCGCGAACGAGTCAGCGTCTGGCGTTTGGGATTTGACGAGGCGGGGCCCTGCCACAAGTCCCTGTAGTACGCCGTCAAGGTGACCATCGAGCGCGCCTTTGGGCACACGCACTTGCGAGGTTGGGCCGCATTCGCGTCCGGCCGTTTGACTGGCTCGTGCATGATCGTGCGAACTGGGAGCCATGTTTGGACTCGGTGGCCCCAGCTCTTGCTCGATGGAGACCAGGACGAGATCCAACGTACAAAGACGAGACTCGTCGAATTCAGATGGAAGAGCAACGCACACCGCAATGGATCCCAACAAGATACACATAGTCTCGTTTCATCTTGGGAATGGATCCCTCCCCAAGTCCATCATGAACTTTCTCGATGCATCATCTCTACAACGGTGTGGTAATACGGGAGCACAGAAAATACACATGTAGGTCACCTGCATCCTTGTACGTACTGAGTCTCAACATGGTGCTCGTGCATGCACTTGCAGCCCTGTGGGAGGGGGGGAAACCCGACAGCAGCCCTGTTCGTCTCATCGCTGCGGGGAACTGACTCAAAGGACAAGGCGCGGTACAATCGACACGAAACGTGCTCGCGTGCTCCTCAGACAGTGTCAAAGGTACCCATTCTGCTCTTCAGGCCTTCAGGAGTGTCAAGTGCACGCAAGGCAAGCGTACTTGTGCGCGCTGGCATCCGATGCGCTGGGGGTGCATCCTGCCCAGGTCCAGTGCGACGTCCCTATTGGCAGTGGATGTCACTAGTGGCCTGAATCTCTCGTGCGAGAGACTTATACCTCTTCAACGTTGCCCTGCCCCCACGCTGCGATTGAGTCCCAGGGGCGCCAAACGGTCCCGGCAGCGCTCTGCGCTGTGTAGACTGATTGGAAACAAGCAACGGGCGATTCAGCATTGGCAGGCATGCGGCACCATAGCCTCTCTGTCGACCCGACGCCCAGACGGGTTTCCAGGTGATTGTCCAGGTGCGTGATCACATGATCGCCACGATCGTATAAGCTTCAAAGTTTCACATACGTCGCATCTTCCCACTCGGCTCGGCTGGACCTGCTGAACAGGTCACATCAGATCGGAAGCTCAAGATGTCCCATCCGACATCCTCTGGACGAGCGTACATGGACACGACGACGCCAAAGCGTTGATGCGAACACGCCCTGTCGTTCCTTTGGCACTTTGGTCGTATGGTCATCGCCCCCATGTGGGGTCGTTCAAGAGATGGACATGGAGTTGGTGTATCATCGCCGATGTACCCGAGAAAAACGGGGGTCGCTGGAAACACGCCGTGTGGCGTCTCACGAGGCGTCTGGTTAAAAACGAACACACGAACGAATTCGGCTTGTCTCTGCATCACTGGAAGCACAGGTTGTCGTCCACGTCCCTTTCCTGATGGCACGGTCGCATGAGAACCGAGTGCCATTCGATCACGCAGATCGATACTGGCCATTTTCTTTTACAGGGCATCGTACAGATCGCACGCCACTCCTTTGGAAATGGAATCGCGCACTTTACTAGTGTGTGCAGAGTCACCCCGCTCATCTTACGGTCTGCCCTCTTGGACGCCGCCTCCGTTGATCCGACGGACGGAGAAGATTTATCAGAGTCAAATGTTTCGGGTATCGTCTTTTAGTATGTACCTCCGCTGGCTGTCTGACGCAGGTTCGTTAGTTCGAGGGCACTACTTGTTAGGTAACGCACTCTTACGTTTCTAGGAAGATTTAGGTTCACGTATGGTGACCATTTCTGAGGTCGTTAATGTGGTACTGAGGCGTATGCACTAGTGCGTCACCGATTCATCTTCAACTGTCGGTGGAGTAACTCATTGCAAGGGTGTTGCGCATTTTTGTCTGGTCCAGGGCGCTAGTACATTACGAGTTTGCTGCGATGGCCTGTGAGTTCAGACGTCCCCGGATTCCCTGGCTGACTCCATCCCATAGACATGTTCTCGTACTTTGAGCGCTGGTTGATCGCTTACGTTTCCAGCGTTTCACACCATGATTAGATGGTGTTGCTGCGTCTGAGTTTCGTCTTCTACAAGCTATCTAGGTCGGGTTCCAATTCCTCGACGAGTACCTTTTCGCAAGGTTTCGTGGCCTGACTGGTGTGCATAGTCATCTTCCAGGACTTGGCAATTCAGGTCCGACATTGCCTGAATTCGGCTTCGGATGAGGTAACTAGCGGTGCTTGTTGACCGGGAGGTTCCGTCCTCATCGCCTTCCAGTTTCCTCTCCTCACGACAACTCCAGTGAGCGGCACGAGCGTAAACCTCCCACAAGGTGCAGCGGAAAAGGAAGCAAAATAGGTTCCCGGTAAGTCAGCGGTGTTGACTGCGGGGGCCTCGTACGTCCGTGTGGAACCTTGTCAGTATTCGTTGTGGAAACCCCCGTGCTCCGTTTGATGTGCTGATTCGGCTCCGCAGAGGTCGCCTGACCTGCATTCGCTTCGACAAAATTACATGCAATAGTCCTAGTTGACTGAGAGGCGCATTATGGAGTGTAGCGTCAAAATCCGTGATATTGGTCTGTGTCCGTTATCGCTTATGCGATTGGTTTTACTGTGAATCGGACAGACGGATCGTCATACAGCGTTTCGTGATCAATGAACCAATCGCAAACACTTTGCCACCGGTCATCCCTGCAGGCAGCAACACGCACAGACAATGCAACGTGCCCGTGGGAATTCTCCCCTCCGACTCACCGTTTCAGTCGCGCGTCACTCCCCTCTTATCCTTACGATTACTCAATCATACCATGAAGAACATCAAGAAACAATTGAGGCGCCTCCGATCCCGTATCGCCAGTAGTGGCTCGTCTCCAGCACCTGAAGGCTCTAACACCCACTGGCAGCCTGGCGCGACCTCCTGCAACCCGAGTACCTTTCCGACTCAGTCTGGGGAGATCTGGCCCTCCTTTCACCAGGTACAGCTCAGCGCCACTGGGGGTCCATCTCTAGTGCTCACAAAGAATTCTGATATGGATATTCCCATCCAACCAGAGCCCCACACAATCTCTAGGGACCCGAACATTCTCCCCACCAGAGCTGGGTCCAGTGCTGACAATTGCTTTCTTGAGGCTCACATAATTGATTCAGAGCACCCTGGTCAGCATGTTCTCTCTCTCAAGCCTTGAGATGACAGTGTGAGTGCCCCCAAAGTAGAAAGGACTGTAGATGTTTCCAAGCACATGCAAAATGCTGATTCAAACCTTGTGAGAGATTTGTGTGATTCAGGATTCTCATCATTGGTGGGGTGAATGCTGGGAAGACAACCATCTTGCAGAGAATTTGTAACTTGATGGAGGACTCAGAAATTTACAACAATCAAGGAGAAAAGGTACTGTTCACTATACTGGAATTGACAGATACTAAGGTGGTCAATGTATGATCAGGTTGATCTTGTCATTGAGGAGTCCAGGGAGGTGGGTGTGGTGGCCATGGTGAGTACCTTTGTGACATCCATCTTACTTTTCATACCATGGCCTGCATAATATCCATCATGAGATGGTTTTCAAGAGTAATGAGAGACTTGTGTTCCATGACTCTGCTGGATTTGAACCTGGGGATGAGGATGAGTTCAACCAGATGAAAAGGTTTATTGAAGAATGTGCAAACATAACCTTTTAAAGAAGCAGATCTATGCAATATGATGAGTAGCCATGATAAAGTACTAGGTTGGGCTTCAACTTATATATGTAGGTATTGTATCCCAATGGATCAAATATACTGGGCAGTGACTATTACAGAGGAAAGATTCTTCAATGAATGTGACACTGGACATAGTAAGAGTTCTTGTCAATAAGGCATGGATGCTGATAAATTTGAATGATAGTTCCTGTTGTAGTGCCATTCACCAAGTATGATGCACTGATGATACAGGCATTCCAGCCAGAGTATCTGGAATTGCCTTCAAAAGAACAGAAAAGGAGAATAAGGGGAAAGGGAGAAGAAATGTTCAGAAAAAGAAATGTGTGTAAATTCAGGTTTCCTCCACAAGCATCTGTGGAGCTGGCAAGTGTGTGCTTATATGCTTTCTGCCTGAATTGATATGAATATATTGTCAGACATGGATACATCTGACATACACTGAGCAACAAAACCATTGCAATGTTTGGGTAATTTGTAGTGTGGGCAGTGTAACATGTCAGGGTGTGGGAATCATGCTTGGCACTAGTGACCCGAAATATAGTAGACGCCCTTGGCTATCTATAGCACTTTGGAGCATGTGATATGGCCAAATATAGCAGGAG
>JBBPLS010000729.1:0-10445 GCA_038089895.1 Boletellus ananas | reverse complement strand
CACATTAACCTTAACAATCAGGGATCTTACGGAAGATCGACACTTCCTAGTCATTGACTGTGGAAATGAAGGAGTCATTCTTGGGATCAATTGGCTATGACAGCAGAATCCAGAAATAGACTGGGCAATGGGAACAATCACACTATCCAATCAACCACGGATAACTACTCAGGATCCTCTCTCTCAACAATATCTGTTGAAGTATCTAGACCTTGATCCGGAAATCCACAATGAGGCATTATACCAATGAGCCTTGCTTCATAAAATCAGAAAGCTCACACTCTCTACTGAGTTGGCTCAACAAAGTCAAGAGAAGGAACAACCACTACCCCCAGAATACCAGACCTACCAGGATGTCTTCAGGGAACCAAAGCCTGGCGAACTTCTCCTGCACTGACCCTACAACCACACCATTGATCTCACCCCTTCCTTTGTACCAAAAGTCACAAAAGTATACCTGTTAAATCCAAAGGAGATGCAAGCATGCAAGGAGTTTGTCGATGAACACTTAAAGTCTGGAAAGATCAAACCCTCCAAGTCACCTCAAGCCTCCCCTTTCTTCTTCGTTCAAAAGAAAGATGGGGGACTACAGCCTTGCCAGGACTATAGATACCTTAATGAACACACAGTCAAAAATACATATCCCCTCCCGTTGATATCAGAATTAATGGATAAACTCAGAGGATCAACAATCTTTACCAAAATGGACATTCACTGGGGATATAATAATGTCCACATCAAGCCAATGGATACTTGGAAAGCAGCCTTCATCACCTCCTTTGGGCTTTTTGAACCCCTTGTCATATTTTTCAGCATGTGTAACTCCCCTCCTACCTTCCAAGCCTTGATGGACAACATCTTTCACAATATGGTAGTGGAAGGATGGCTCATCATCTACATGGACGACCTCATCATCCACTCAGATAATCAAGCAAGCCATCACCACCGGACACAATGGGTTCTTCAGCAAATGAGGGAACATAACCTCTTCCTGAAATTATCCAAATGCTTCTTCAATGTCACTGAAGTAGAGTATTTGGGAATGATTGTTTGCCCCAGCCAGGTAACACTAGACCTGGCCAAACTCTCCACTATCCACAACTGAGAACCACCTAAATCGGTCAAAGCCATGCAATCCTTTATCAGTTTTTGTAACTTCTATCGGAAGTTCATCCCAGATTTCTCTACTCTTAGTCACCCTCTACACAACCTGAATAAAAAGAATGCCCTCTGGGACTGGTCCTCAGCTTGTCAACAAGCCTTTGTCACTCTTCACAATGCCTTTACCAAACAACCAATCCTTCATCTTCCTAACCCTGCCGACCCCTTTTGGATGATGACTGATGCTTCCCTCATGGCATCTGGGGTGGTTTTGATGCAGAAAGATGCTAATGGTGATCTGCATCCCTGCTCGTACTTTTCCAAAACTTTTGCCCTTGAGGAGTGTAACTACAACATTTATGATCATGAGCTGCTTGCAGTCATCTGAGCTCTGGAAGAATGGTGTCACTACCTCACCAGCACCTCCCACAAAGTCACCATTGTCACTGATCACAAGAACCTTGCTTATTTTAAGCAACCACATAAGTTGTCCCAGTGGCAAGCCTGTTGGATGTTGTTCCTATAGGATTTTGATCTCATGTTCCATCACACTCTGGGAACCGCTATGGGCCCGGCTGACACTTTATCCTGCCTTCCCAGTGTGGATACTCAGAATGACAACCAAGATGTCACCTTATTATCCACTGCGCATTTCATCCGTGCACTGGATATCGCCCTTGCCGACAAAATTGCCTCATCCAACCCCTTGGTAGTGGATGCCCTAGTGGTGCTGGACCAGGGCCACTCACTGTTACCCAGAGCTTCTTGACAGGACTGTAGGTTTACCAATAGACTACTTTACTTTTGCGATCGACTATATGTCCTGGAACCAGCCTGTCTTGCCCTCATTCAAGCTCTTCACAAATCTGCCACTGGTGGACATGGGGGCTTCTTCTGCCTCCTCCATCTTATACAGCATGATTATTGGTGGCTGGGCTTCTCCACTTTCCTCCAGCGCTTTGTAGCCAGCTGTGCTGTCTGTCAGGCAAACAAGGTGTTCACTCACCCAACTGTTCCCCCTTTGGCCCCTATTCTGTCTGTGGCAACTTGCCCCTTTCAGCAATTGTCCATTGATCTTATCACCACCCTTCCCCTTTTGGGTGGTTTCAACTTGGTGCTGGTTGTGGTTGACCATAGCCTTACTAAGGGGGTAATTTTCCTCCCATGTCATTCTTCCATCAATGCTGCAGGAGTAGCGATCCTCTTTTTCAAACATGTGTTCCCCTGGTTTGGTCTACATGACAAATGCATCTTGGACCAAGGTCCCCAATTTACCTCCACATTCGCCAGAGAACTCTCTTACCTTTTACAGTATGACCTTGCCCTCTCTACTGTATACCATCTCCAAACTGATGGGGAAACAGAATGAGTCAACCAGGAATTGGAAACATACCTCCAAATCTTTTGCCAAGGACAACCACATACCTGGGCCAATCTCCTCCCCATGGCAGAATTCACGTACAATTCCACAGCCCACTCCATGACCAGGCAGACCCCTTTCTCACTAATGATGGGTTACGAACGATGAGCATATCCAGCCATCGGGCAAACCTTCTTACCTGCCCTGGAGCAATGGCTCACCATTCTCAACAAAGCCCAAGAAGAAGCACAGCAGGCCTATCAGGTGGCGTGACAGGCTATGACAGAAAGGGTCCAATCCTCTTACAAACCATGGAAAGTGGGTGATAAGGTATGACTAGACAATCGCAACCTGAAGCTACACTACGCCTCCTGAAAACTCTCTCCTTGAAGAGAAGGTCCTTTTGAAATTGTCCAAGTCTTATCTCCAGTTACCTTTAGACTGAAACTCCCCCCAACTTGGCATATACACCTGATGTTCCACGCCAATCTATTATATCCCTATAAGGAAACCACTGAACACAGACCCAATTACATCAACCCCCCGTCTGAGCATGTCGATGGAGAAGACCAATATGAGGTGGATCAAATTCTTGCTCATTAAGGTACCACAGCATGAAGGCAGTACTTGATCCAATAGAAAGGTTACTCATCTGCTGAAAACACATGGGAACCAGAACACAACCTGACAGATTCCCATGAACTCCTTCTGGCATATAAGGCTGTGCAGTCCAAAGACTTCCCCCCAACCAGTTGAAGAAGTAAGAGAACATAGTACGCCAACCCCTCTTATTTAAAGAACATCATGTTTTCCATTCCCCCTTTTGTTATTGCCTTTCTTCTTATTTCCTTCGTTTTTATCCTCCTCCCTCTATTTGTAGTTCTTCTTTGCTTGTGGGATGCCCACTGCCACCTCATTTCCTGATGTGTCAACATTCAATATGTTCTCACTCCTGCTGCTGTCGTCTATCAACATTGCTCCCAAAATTGGGACCAGCCCATCCAGGACCAACCCCCCATCCCTACTCTCATCATCAACCATGCACAAGTGTGGTGCTTCTCAATTGAGTTCCCTGATGCAGCTAATGATAACGATGTAGGGAGGGGATCTGCCTTGGGAAATGCCTGGTGACCTCCCACATTCATCCTCCCCTGTTCTTATCCACCCCTTTTGGCAATACTTAGATTTTATTCTTTCTAATTTGCCTCAGTATCAGCTGATCGGCAGACATTTATGTAACATTGTCCTACCTATACAACCCCTGTCTTGCCCCTTGGCTGTGGGAGATAATCTGCCACTACACCTCAATCATCTTGCTAGCCCTCAGCTGGTTAATTTTCTGTTCGACCTACTACAAGATCCTGCTGTGGTTTTTGCACTAGAGGATGTCCCCTTCTTTCAGGAATCTTTTTATTTGCTGCTCATCATCTGCCTCTCCGGGTTCTACTTTATCACTCAACAATCCCTCGTCACTCTTCTCCCTCATCTGTCCTACAATGGAGATATCCAAGTGGAAGTCAATGCTGAAGTCGTCTGTTTGTCAGTATCATCCACGTGCGAAACAATTAGCGACCTTGTATTACTTGCAGGACTCCCATGGGCAATTCATGATCTCCCCAGGGAGTTGGTTCTCCCACATCTCCGACTCCGCCTCTCCCTCCTCACTGAGGATGAACAATGCTTTTACCTATTTCCAGATGCAACAAAATCCTCTGACTGCTGGGTTCATGTGGGTAGAACCACTGGGAACAGAGAACTTTCCCCAGAACATTTGACACAGCCAACCACCCCATGGGTATCTACCCCGCCACATAACTTTGTCCCAGTTCATCCAGACACTCCCTGACCAGACCCCAGTGCTCCCAACTCCACCTACCCAGCAATTCCAGTCTCACCTCTGCAACCTACTCATGTCCAAGTTTACACCCAACAAACTCACATCTCTCCAAAGCTGGTTTGCTCTAGTCCTTCTCACAATAAATGAAGCACTGAAGGATCAAGCTCAACCACTGGTGGACCACATGATGAGGATCAGCAGGAGAGCTCCTCCAGTCAATCCTCCCCCTCTAAGTCTAGGGCATCTCAAAGAGGGCAGTCACTTTGCTTCACCTGCAGGGCCACTAATCACTATCGATCCAATTGTCAACACTGTCACTGCCCTTACTGCCACCTTCCCACTCCTGAGCATCCCCAATATGCTTGTCCACAATGCCTTTGCTCTTGATGCAGTCTTGCCGGACACTCAGATCCCTTCTGTTCAATAACATCAACACTGGATCCACATGCCAATGATGACACCAGTGAGGAGTTCCACTCTGGTTGGGAAGATTCTATCTGAGTTGGTGCCTCTGATCTACACTGGGGGTAATGTTACAAACATAAAGCAATGAGCGGATTCCTCCTTATTTCTTCCTTTTGATTATGTGCTTAATTTCTCTTCACAATTTTACTATGTTCCAGGATCGGATAGCCCCTGGCTAGATGATTGCTCATACCTGGCTTTCTATTCCTCTCTGCAGCCAGATGAGTTGTCCTTTGGTTTCCAGGTTACCACTGATCGCAGTCATGCCACTTAATTTTCCCACATTCCTCTTTCGATGTGACATGACTTACACCTTCCTATTTTGGCTACAGTTACACTTCCCGTCACTGGACACTTACTCCTCCGTGCTGCCCATATTCACACTAGACATCTCACATTCACCCTAAATCGTGTACAGCTCTGTCTAGGTATTTATATGTGCCCTGTACTTGTATTCTCTCCAGTTAGTTTTGCACAATCTATGCGCAGTTTCTTCCTATCCATGAGTCCTTGCAAGGATAGTGAGATTCTCTGCCTTCCTTAGTCTCACACCACTAGTTGAGTGTGCTCTTGACAGTTAGCTTCTATGCATACACATAACAAAGGCCAATACTCACCCTACCACACCTCCACTCACCCTGATCCCATCTTCCACCACTCTCCCCTTCCACCAACTCTCCATGGACCTCATCACCAACCTCGTCCTGTCCTCGGGGTTTGATTCCTTGCTGGTCATGGTTGACCACAGCCTTATGAAGGAGGTAATTCTAATACCCTGCCTCAAAACCATTGACACAGCAGGAGTTGCCCAACTCTTCTTTAACAATGTCTTCAAATGATTTGGCCTTCATGACTCCATCATCTTTGATTGAGGTCCACAATTTGCCTTAGCATTTGCCTGAGAACTCACCTGCCTCCTCCACTATGATATTCACCTCTCTACTGCCTATCATCCACAGACAGATGGACAAACAGAATGAGTAAATCAGGAGATTGAAACATACCTTCGAATATTCTGCACCAACCAACCAAACACTTGGTCCACCTTCATCACCACAGCAGAATTCCAACACAACTCCTTCCTGCACTCGTCCACCAAGGCATCCCCCTTCTCCCTTATGCTTGGATATAAACCATGTGCCTACCCCCTCTAATCTTCATTCCTACCCTCACTAACTGACTCTCCCACCTGGAAGAATCTAGAAAGGAAGCCTTAGCAGTCCACAAATCAGCCCAGTGACTAATGACCCAATATATCACTTGGAAGTTTTCCCCCTGGAAGGTTGGAGATAAGGTCTGGCTAGAAGTGACCAATCTCTACATCCCACACCCTTCTAGAAAACTAGCTCTGAAATGCCTTGGCCCTTTTGAAATCTCACAGGTCTTATCCCTACTTACCTACTGCCTCCACCTCCCACCCTCATGGAAAATTCATGATGTATTCCATGCCACTCTTCTATCACCATACTGCTCCACAGAAGCACATGGACCTTCATTTCCCACTCCACCACCTGATGTCATAGACAGCAAAGAAGAATATGAAGTTGACGGCATTCTTGCACACAAGGGCTCCCCTGGCCACTATCAGTACCTGACTGTATGAAAAGGTTACTCAGCATCTGAGAACACATGGAAACCAGAAAGTAATCTCCATCACGCTTGTGTCATCCTCTCTAATTATAAAAAGACCCACAACCTACAATAGAACAATGTTCCTTGCCTTCCTCCACTTGACTATTTTCCTCGTAGCTTTTCTTCCTCTTTTCAAATATGCATACAATGTCTTCTTCCCAATCATCCACTTTCTCTCCCTCACACTCTGTCATCTCTATTTCATTGCCTTTATGCTCACATCCTATTCAACCCACCTTTCTTCTAGCTTCTTCTGTTTCCACACTTTATGCAGGCATCCTCACAGCCCCCGCCCTCATCCATGCCATCAAAAATGATCCCCTGTTCCAACAGGATGAGATATCTCAGGAATTAGTATGCCTTTTCTTCAATGCTTCTTCCTCCCAGAGATTCCACTTTCAGTCCACTCCCTTGGATCTTCCTGCAAACTTCAGTCTTCCTCTTCATCTCTTGATTAATTATATTCCCAAGTGAGTCCTTACTCTTCTTCACCTTCACAGCTTCCATGTTTTCATTGAGTAACTCAGTCCCAGTTTAGTCTACCCCATTTTTTGAAACATGTTTCTCTCCATGCCCATAGATGCTTGTGATTGATATCACTCCCTTCTTGCTGCCATGCCATGTTCCCCTCCTCTATTAATTGTTCCCCCTCCATCTTCTCCTCCCCCTCTTCTCACTCGCCTCTCTGATACCACTCCACCCTCTCCTCCATCTCCACTACAACCATCTGATGACTACCACCTAGACCAATCTATCCTCATCCACAACCAAGCCAATCTCTAGGTTATCCTCCTCCCCAATGGACAACGAGTCCTCTCCTCAGCAACCCAAACCATTGAGTCCCCTTTGGTATGCTTCCCAGCTATCCCCTCCACTCATTGCTACCACTGTAACTTGCTGGGTCACTATTGAGATGATTGCCCAGAGTACTGCTGCCCTTCCTGTCACATCCTTGCTCCTGGTCATCCTGCTCACTGTTGCTTTACTACCTGCTGCTCATACTGCCTGCACTGGGGCCACAGACCCTGCTTCTGTCCTGGAAGAACTTGTGCTTGCTGCCACAAGATTGGTCACCTCATTGATGATTGTCCACTTGAACATTACACTGTGGAACAAGCCACTGTGCTCCACACTGGACCATCTTCACAGATTGATGGACATTGAAGTCTTCGAGCCAGGAGCTCGAGTATATGAAGGGGGTAATGTTACAATTTCCCTTCTCTTTTGCAGTATTATCTTTCTTTCTCTACTTCACCCTCATCATTCCCTTGTCTTTGGCATATTCTTCTATGAATATGTTCACTTCATTATCATCACAAGTGGTTCCCATGTGAGCATCATACCACTTTAGTCCATCTCTTATCTTCTTCTTCTTTGCTTAGTCTTTTTGCAGCAACAACTGTCATCATTGCTTACTCTTCTTCCAATTTCCATTGTATTCTATATTGTTCTACACTTATGTGTCCTCTTTGCACTGCTTGGTCCATGCACTCCTTCTTCTGGTATATAAACCTTCGATTACCACTTTGTACTGCATTCTCAATCTGTGCAATCTACATGTACTCTTGAGTCCTCCCAGTCCCTTGTCAGCCTCCTCAGGCATCTTAGTCACCCTCCTCAGGCCCATAGTCCCTCAGACCATTCTCTGGAATGTATAGTCTCAAGACTGTCTTCTTTGGGCATACAGACTTTAGTCCCTTCAGGCTGAGTTGTACCTCTTTGTGAGCATCCTACCTGTTGGATATCAGCCCTTGTCACTTGAGGTACACCCTCCATAACAACTAGTAGTCACCACCCTACAGCTAACCAACCCAACAACCACATTACTCATCATTGCAGACTCCAGACAACCTCAACCTTCCTGGAATGAAACTCCTGCCCCTCATCCAACACACCACATACCATGCTCTGAAGTTGACAAAACAAATGTCCTACACCCAGCAAACATTAATGAACCTGGATATCACCAGGTATGCTGTCGAAGAACTCACTGGATACCTAGAAACAGATGTATCCTTATGGGACAACATCTGACACCCCAACGTCAGTTGCCTGGTCCAGAATTTCCTCTAAAAAGTATGCCTGGCACCCATGGAGTGGATAAGCCTGCTAGTGATCATGGTGGTAAGTCAAATTAACCACATCTTCACCCTTAGTGAAATCACCATCACATTTTGATCAGACCTTCCAACTATCACCAGCACCCTCACCATGAGGTGAATCACAGGAGTAAACAGAATGAGGCTCTAAGACTTGTGCCTCAGCCTCTTTTGCCTGGGCCTCCACCTCCATCACCACAAGTTCATCAATTTCTTCCAAGGCTACTTTAACCTGGGCTACCTGGGCCTCCCTTTGCTGTCCCTCATCCATCACTTTCTTAGTCTTAATACATCTTCTTGATACATATTTTTTTCTTTGGTTGCAAGACATCAGCCAGATACTTGTTCATGTTAGATGGACAAGTATGGCAGGGAGGGGCTTGTGCTCCAGCAACTGCCTCTACTGTTTGAGACAGAAGAGGCGCTGGCATTTCCATGACTAGAGCCATGACAGAGCAAGAAAATTTTCAAGGGATGGCCAGGCTATTAGGATGCTGGTTCTCATCCTGCTATTTGTATCTCTATGAGGTTCACCCTGGGCACAAATAACCCAATATGCCACAGTTGAGAGCCACTGCCAGCAGGTGACTTTCATATGCTCTATTCTTTGTAGTAAGCCAACATGCCACCCAACCATTGTGAACTCTTGCATCCATGCACCCACCCAAGTGTTGGAGTTCAAACATCATTTCTACATAGCCACATATGCTTACTAATCATGGACAATCTCTTTTGCTCATTTGAGTCTATCCCACCTCAGTTGACTCTGTCATAGTCACTTGAGGTGAGACACTACCTATATATTCTTTAACCTAGTACTTACACTCTTGTAGATTTATTTCGCATACAGGTAATTTAGTTGACTCCATCATAGTCACCTGAGACTTATTTTGCCTACACCAAGATGCCTGCATTGCTTCAGGTCTATCAAAGGGGTGGACCAAACACATTCGAATGGCCCATGTCATCCTCTTACCTTGCCCCTATCTATGGCCACCAACCTACTTCTTGTAACACCCAGCCCTGTCATTTTGACATGTTCAACACCTTTGGTATCAACAAGTATGTGGGTCATCATGCATTCGGGTTCTTGGTGTAACCTTGCAACAAAGCAAGTCCCTGCTTCACAACTCTTCTGACTCCACAAAAATTTGATGCCACTACTTGTAGCCCTGTCAAGACAATGTTACCTGTGCTAGTGCATTGTTCCCCACTGTTGTATGGGCTCTTTTAATCCTGGTCCATACCCCACTTATATCCTTCCATTGTCCCCCCTCACCTTTCTTTGATATCAGTGCAATCCTTCTAGCTGTCACATAGACTTTGTCAGCCCCAGTCTGTCTGCCATCTACACTCTTTTGTTGGCCCAAGCTGCCCTCCTTCCTTCCTTATCAAGAAGTTGGCCCACTATACAAGATGCTATAAATGCAAATGAGCAGCATGTGCAGACAGGACTCCTTTGTCAGTCCTGGTTCATACCCGACTTTTTTTTCTTCAGTTCAATTGAACCACCCATCCATTTTGTCCATGCCCCACCTAGTTTTCTCTTGGCCAAAACCACCCTCCTCCCTTCTTCACCCAGAGTTGGCCACTTTCTGCCAGCCCCCACTGTCTGAGGAGCTACACTGAGCAACAAAACTATTGCAATGTTTGGATAATTTGTAGTGTGGGCAGTGTAACATGTCAGGGTGTGGGACTCATGCTTGGCACTAGTGCCCCGAAATATAGTAGACGCCCTTGGCTATCTATAGCATCTTGGAGCATGTGATATGGCCAAATATAGCAGGAGATATGGCTATTTTAAAGTGGCCATGTCATTGCAACGGTTTTGTTGCTGACATTATGGATATCATAAATTAGTATGAAGTGTACCCTCCTTTGGCTTTAATGACCTCCTGAACCCTTCTAGGCATGCTCTCAATCAACCTTTGACACTCTGCCACCTCTATCC
>JBBPLS010000728.1:0-10472 GCA_038089895.1 Boletellus ananas | reverse complement strand
ATGGCAATGATGGTCATTGTTGCTTACTATTCTTTCGATTTCCATCGCATTCTATGAGATTCCATGCTTATGTGTTCCTCCCACACTGCTTGGTCCATGTACCTTTTTCTTCAGTATATAAACCCTTAGTTTATCCCTTTGTACCTCATTCTTGATCTGCGCAATATACACATACTCTTGAGTCCTCTCTAGTCCCTCAGGCCTCCTCAGGCATCATCGTCCTTCATCACCTTTGGGCCCTTAGTCTCTAGTCTGTTCCAAGGAACATATAGTCCTTTGACCCTTGGGCCAAGTTATACCTCTTTGTGAGCATCCTGCCCATTGGTACTTAGTCTCGACCACTCAAGGTACGCCCTGCATAACAGAACCTAACTGTTGAGTGCACACTCGACGAGTGGTGCAAGACTTAGTGAAAGCAAAGGGATCTCACTATCCTCTTGAGGACTTGTGGACAGGAAGAAACTATGCATAGATTGTGCAGAACTAACTGAGGAGGATACAAGCACAAGGTGTATATAAATACCTAGATAGAGCTGTACACTATTCAGGGTGAATGTGAGATATCTAGTGTGAATATGGGGAAGACACATAACTGTGAACAAATGCAGCACAGAGGAGTAAGCATCTAGAGATCGGGGAAGTGTAACCATAGCCAAAAGAGGAAGATGTGAGTTGTGTCACATTAAAGAGAGAATATGGGAATGTTGAATGGGGCAACTGCAATCAGCGGTAACATGGAAACCGAAAAGTGACTCATCTGGCTATGGAGACAAATAGAAAGCTGGGTATGAGTGATTGTCCAGCCAGGGGCTGACTGATCCCAGAATGTGATAATACTGAGAGGAGAAATTAAGTATGTAATCAAAGGGAAGAAAGATGGAAGAATCTTCCTGCCACTCTAGGTTTGTAACAGTTTCCACCAGTCTTGCGCCACTTATTGAGAGTGTGCTCAATAGTTAGGTTCTGCACATATGCATAACAAACACTACTATTCTGAGAGAGAACATCAATGCTCTCCTTCCCCTCTGCCCATCTCTCAATGAGTTGCTGGTCAACTACTACCAAACCCCCCATTTGAACAAAGAAGGAGATGATCCTTTGTCACTCCCAAAAATATCCAAGCATCACCTGGATGACTTGCCCCCCCATTGTTAACTTGAGGAGACCCAGAATACCCTAATGTTTTCACTGACCCTACCACTCCAGTGCAAGCAACCAAGTCACCACCCTAGATTAATATCATCCCAGACCCAGACATCCCTATGCCCCCCTCATTGGCTTAGCCTGATCCTCCCAAGGAGCCAGAAAATAGAAAGGCTGAATGATACACTGGCCTCCCTGCTGACTTTTCTAAAGAAGCCTCTAATGTCTCATGATGGCTAGCCTCTATGGAAGTGTACTTCACCATGAACAATCATATTTATGATGATGACATATCCAGAATCCTCACCACCCTCAATAAGATGAACAAAGGGCAAGGAGGGGTGTTTGCAGAAAGTTGGTACCCCAAAGCACCAATCTTGACCTGGGCTTTATTCTGTGACAATTTCAACAATACCTTTATCCCTGTCAGAGAAAGAGAGAGAGCTTGCAATGATCTATATGAAATGAAACAGCTTGAATTTCCAGAACCAACTGAAAGCAAGCTGCCTATGCATCTCAAGAGGGGGGGCTTTGATGCCTATGCCACTACCTTCAGATTGAAGGTGGGCAAGAGTGGCCTTACCAAAGCCCACAATGAAATCTTGATTGATGTCCTACAAAGAGGCATTGATTTGAAGTTGGCCAATATGATGGCCACACTAAACCCACAACCAGAGCACTGGGATACCTGATTGACCTCTGCTCAATGTTTTAACAAGAATTTGTTATGACTTAGGAGGATTTGAGACCCTAAAAGATTCCTCCCTCTTTCCTATGGTGGATCTCCTCATGCCACCAGGGACCTGAATACCATGGATGTGGACACTATTTGCCTCACTCCTGTAGAGTGGGCAGAACACATGAAAAACAATAAATGTTTTGTCTACCAAGGAGTAGGATGTTGCTTCACCAATCACAAGAGAGATTCTCGACCTCATCACTTCCCTCAGAAACAATGAGTAAATGCCATCAAAGCTAACCAGATCGATGCTCTCAGAGAATTCATTCAGAGCACAGATCTTCCCCAAGAGGAATTACGCTGCATTCTAAAGCTTTGTGCACTAGAACCAGCAGAACAAGTCCATGTGATTCACACCAATAATGATTTGGATTTTTAAGGAGGGAAGTAGCAATGTCTTCTCCTCCTCATACTGTTGCTCCTGTATTTGTATCAGGTATCAACTCTAGAGCAATAAAACTCCCCATTCACCTGAATGAACTAGGAGCAATCTGAAATATTGCAACAACTGCTCTTGTCAATAGTGGAACAACAGGATGTTTTGTCAACAAACATCTCACATGAGCCAATCATTAGATGTTAGTCTGTCTGAGAACTCCTATCCAGGCACATAATATCGACAGGACCAACAATCAAAATGGCATGATCTGCCATAATGTCACCCTGAGCCTGAAAATTGGAAATCTCTTGGAGGATCAATGCTTTTTCATCATCAATTGTGGACATGAAGGAGTAATCCTTGGGATCAATTGGTTATAAGAAAGAAATCCTCAAATAGACTGGGCAACTGGGACTCTGACACTTCCTGACCACTACATGATGTCACCAAAACAAGACCACTTATCCCAAAGATATCTCCTCCACTATCTAGACATTGACCCAGAAACTTAAAATGAGGAGAATTTTCATACTGCTCTCCTTCATTGGATTGGAAAGCTCACCATCTCAATGGGACTAGCTCAACAAATACAGGGAGAAGAACAACCACTGCCAAAGGAGTATCAAGCTTTCCAGGACGTATTAATGAACCAACAACTGGGGAACTTCCTCTGTCAAGATCATACAATCACATGATCAATCTCCTTCCCTCCTTTGTTCCCTGGGTTGCAAAGTGTACCCCTTGAACCCAAAAGAGATGGGGGCATGTCATGCATTTGTGGATGAACATCTAAAATCCAGCAAAACCAAACCTTCTAAATCTCCTCAGGCCTCTCCTTTCTTCTTCATGCAAAAGAAGGATGGTGGTCTTCAACCTTGCCAGGATTATTGGTACCTCAATGAACACACTGTCAAAAATGCTTATCCACTTCCTCTGATTTCAGAATTGATGGACAAACTCCAAAACTCTACCATCTTCACCAAAATGGATATCTGATGGGAGTATAATAATGTCCACATCAAACCTTCAGGCACATGGAAAGCCGCCTTCATCACTCCCTTTGGCCTCTTTGAGCCTTTGGTGATGTTCTTTGGCATGTGTAATACATTCCAGGCTCTTATGGATGATGTTTTCTGAGACATGGTGACAGAGGGATGGCTCATCATTTACATGGACGATCTAATCATCCACTCCAATGACCTGGCTGAACATCATCATTGGACCCAGTGGGTTTTACAATGCATGTAGGAGAATCACCTCTTTTTAAAACTTTCCAAATGTTTCTTCAACATATCTGAAGTGGAGTACTTGGGCATGATTGTTCACCCAGGACAAATAACCCTGGACCCCACCAAACTGTCTGCCATCTGTGACTGGTCCCCCCCCAAGTCAGTTAAAGCTGTACAACCCTTCATTGGCTTTTGCAACTTCTATTGAAAGTTCATCCCACATTTCTCCACCCTCTGCTGTCCTCTTCACAATCTCACCAAGAAGAATGCCTTATGGGACTGGTCTCCAGACTGTCAACAGGCATTTGTCATCCTATGAGAGGCATTCACTAAACAACCCATACTCCACCTGTTGAACCCAGCTCATCCTTTTTGGGTCATGACAGACACATCCCTTGTGGCATCTGGTGCCATTCTGATGCAAAAGGACACCAATGGGAATCTTCATCCCTACTCTTACTTCTCAAAAATGTTTGCCCCTGAGGAGTGTAATTACAATATCTATGATCAGGAATTGTTGGCAGTCATTTGTGCACTAGAGGAATGGTGCCACTATCTCACTGGCATTTCCCACAGGGTCACCATTGTCACTGACCATAAGAACTTAGCCTATTTCAAACAACCTCATAAGTTGTCCCACTGTCAAGCTCATTGAATGCTATTCCTTTAGGATTTTGATCTCATATTCCAGCATGCCCCTGGTGCTGCTATGGGACCTGCTGATGTGCTGTCCTGCCTTCTGGACATCAACATACATGGAGATAACCAGGACATTACCCTGCTCTTGACTGCTCACTTCATTTGTGTCTTAGACATTGCTCTTGCTGATAAGATTGCATCCTCCACCCCCTCTGACCCATTGGTTGTTGACACCCTGGCAGCACTGGATTGAGGACATTCCCTCCTCCTGCAGGCCTCTTGACAAGACTGGTGACTCACTGACAGGCTTCTCTATTTTCACAATCAGCTCTATGTTCTGGAACCTGCTTGTACTGCCTTAGTTCACACACTTCACAACTCACCCACCAGCAGTCATGGTGGTTTCTTTTGCCTGCTTCACCTGGTACAGCAGGATTATTTGTGGCCTGGCCTTTCCGTATTCCTATGCCAATTCATCACCAGTTGTTCCATCCGCCAGGCCAACAAGATGATCACTCACCCTGCCATGCCACCCCTGTCCCCCATCCTGTCCACTGCCACCTGCCCCTTTTAGCAACTCTTAGTTGATCTTATTACAGCATTGCCCCTGTCTTCTGGCTTCAATTCCATTTTGGTTGTGGTTGACCATGGCCTTACAAAGGGGGCAATTTTCCTCCCATGTCACTCCTCTATTGATGCAGTGGGTGTAGCAACACTCTTTTTCAAATACATTTTCCCCTGTTCTGGCCTCCATGACCAATGTATCTTGGATCAAGGTCCTCAAGTCGCCTCAGCCTTTGCCAGAGAATTGTCCCACCTCCTCCAACATGACCTTGCCCTCTCAACCACCTATCACCCACAAACTGATGGAGAAACTGAATGCGTTAACCAGGAACTGGAAACCTACCTCCATATCTTCTATCAAGGCAACCCTCATGTGTGGTCTGACCTCCTCATGGCAGAATTCATTCATAATTCTGTAGTACACTTGGTGACCAAGCAAACCCCTTTCTCACTAATGATGGGTTATGAACCTAGGGCATATCCCACCATTGGACAAACCTTCCTGCCAGCCCTAGAGCAACAGCTTACTATTCTCCAAAAAGCCCAAGAGGAAGCACAGCAGGCACATCAAGTGGCATGACAGGCTATGATAAAAAGAGTCCAATCCTCTTACAAACTGTGGAAAGTAGGAGATAAGGTTTGGCTAGACAATCAAAACCTGAAGCTTCACTATGCCTCCAAAAAGCTAGCCCCTCACCGGGAAGGCCCCTTCGAGATCATCCAGGTTATTTCTTTGATTACCTATAAGCTCAAGTTACCTCCTACTTGGCAAATCCACCCTGTCTTCCATGCAAATCTATTGCATCCATATAGGGAAACTGCAGAACATGGGCCCAATTACATCAACCCTCTACTCAAGCAAATCAACAAAGAAGACCAATATGAGGTAGATCAAATTCTTGCTCATTGAGGTACCACAGCACAAAGGCAATACTTGATCCAATAGAAGGGTTACTCATCTGCTGAAAATACCTGGGAACCAGAACACAATCTGACAGATTCCCATGAACTCCTTCAGACATATAAAGCTGTGCAATCCCAGGAATTCTCTTCAACTGGCCAACAAAGAAAGAGAACATAGTACCTCTACACCTTACTACAAATACCACCATGTTTTCACCTTCCCCTTCTTTGGTCACCTTTCTCCTGATTTTCTTTGTTTGTCTTTTTATCCCCTTCTTCATAGTTCTTTTCTGTCTTTGGGACATCCACTGCCACCTTGTCTCACATTGGACCAATGTCCACTATACCCTCACCCCAGCAGCAGTAATCTATCAACAACTACCATCTCAAAAGTGGGACTTACCTGGCCAGGACCACCCCATTACCCCTCACTTGACAATTGACTGCACTAATGCATGGTGTTTCTCAATTGAGTTCCCCAATTCAGCCAATGAGAACAACACTGGCTGGGGCACCACAAGAGGAAATGTATGGTGATCCCCCTATCCCTTTTGTTAATTTTGATACACACCCCTTTTGGCATTATTTGGATCTCATTCTTTCTGATCTTCCTACTTATCAGCCCATTGGCAGACATCTATGTGATGCTGTTTTACCTATGCAACCCCTTTCTCATCCCTTGGCTGTTGGAGATAACCTGCCTCTATGCCTCAAATGTCTCACTCACCCTCAGTTGGTTAATTTTCTGTTTGACTTACTCAGAGATCCTGCTGTTGTCTTTGTATTAGAAGATGTCCCTTTCTTCCAAGAATCCACCTATCTCCTGCTGATCATTCACCTCTCTGGATTCTACTTTATTACCCAGCCATTGCTCATCACCCTTCTCCCTCACCTTACCTACACAGAAGAAACTCTAGTTGAAATCAATGCCAAAGTCACCTGCTCCTCTATTGCATCAGCAAGGGAGACAATTGGGAACCTCACCCTGTTGGTAGGACTCTCATGGGTGATTCATGATCTCCCCTGAGAACTTGTTCTACTGCACCTCCAACTCTATCTCTCTCTCCTCTTGAATGATGAACAACAATTTTATCTATTCCCTGATTCTCCAAACTCCACAAAGCGCTGGGTTCACATAGATCAAGCCAATAGGGACAGAGAACTTTCCTCTGGACATTTGATGCAACCAACTAGCCTGCAGGTATCTACCCTACCACATAACTTTGTCACAGTTTGTCCAGACACTCCCTAACTGGACCCCCACATGCCAGACTCCATGTGAGCCCCCCTCCCAGTTCCACTACCTTGACCCACTTGCCCTTGAGTTTACAACAGATGAACTCAATTCTCTCCAAAGTTGGTTCGCTCTAGTCCTTGCAGCAATGAATGCCATACCAGAAGATTGAACTCAGCCCCTGGTGGACCAGATGATGTGAATCAGCAGGAGAGCTCTGCTGATTTGTCCTCCCCCTCCCAGCCTAGCTTATTTTGAAGGGGGCAGCTGCTTTGCTTCACCTGTGGGTCCACTTATCACTACCAATCCAATTGCTGACACTACTGCTGCCCTTACTGCCACCTTTCCACTCCTGGGCATCCCCAATATGCTTGTCTACAATGCCTTTGCCTTTGATGTGGCAGTCCCAGACACTCAGACCCTTTCTGTCCATGCTTAGCAGTAGAGGATCATGATGCCAGTGACAACACCAGTGAGGAGTACCACACCAGTGGGGAGCCTGTCTGAGTCAGTGTCTTAGACCAATGACAGGGGTATTGTTACAAACATAGAACAGCAGGTGGATTCTTCTTCCTTCCTTCCTTTTGATTATATGCTTAATCTCTCTTCCCAGTATTACTAAGTTCCTGGATCAGACAGTCCCTGGCTAAAAGATCACTCATATCTGGCCTTCCCCTTTAATCCATAGCTGGATGAGTTGCCTTTGGTTTCTAAGTTACCACTGATTGCAGTTGCACCACTGTACTTTCCCACATTCTCCTTCCATCATGATGCTACTTACACTTTCCTCTTTCAGATCCTGTTACACTTCCCCTGTCAAAGGACACTTACTCCTCTGTTCCACATTCGTTCACAGTTACACATCTCCTCCTCTATTCATACTAGGCATCTCACATTTACCCTAAATTGTGTACAGCTCTACCTAGGTGTTTATATGCACCTTGTACTAGTATTCTCTCCAGTTAGTTCTGTGCAATCTACATGTAGTTTTTATCTGTCCACAAGTCCTTTTGAGGATAGTGAGATCTCCCTACTTTTGTTAGTCTCACACCACTTGTTGAGTGTGCACTTGACAGTTAGGTTCTACGTGTATGCATAACAAGTGTGAGTCAAGGGGAAATACAGCCATAGTAAGCAAATATGGCTGTGAGAGTGACATGTCTGTGAAACAGGGGTAGTGTAAACCCAAATATGGCAGGTGTGATGTCATGACTCACTAGATCAGATTCATGAGAACAGAACACCATATATATATTATGAGGTACTCATTGGAACAGTTTTGTTGCTGGTATCTATGATTACACTTTCAATAGGAAGTATATCCTCCCTTTGCCTTAATCACCTCCTGGATTCTCCTAGGCATGCTCTCAATCAATGCCCTATACTTTTCCACCTTAATCTTCTCCCACTCCCTCTCCACTCTCTCCCACAGTTCCATAGTCCCCTTGGGTGGCTCAGGATACTCTGCTAGCATTCACTTGAGGATAAACCACAGATGCTCTATGGGATTGAGGTCTGGGGACTGAGCAGGCCATTTCATGACCTCATAGCCATGATCTTGGAACCAATCACTGGTGTTCTTGCTGGTGGGGTCATTTTCTTGCTGAAAGATAATGTCTTCTGGAGTTTGGCCATAATACTCTAGGGTATTCTGGAGCTCCTCCTCCAAAATCTGGACATAGAGGTCAGCATCCATCCTACCATCAATCTTGCAAGCTAATCTAACACTATCCTATGTCATACACCCCCACATCATCAAAGATCCTTCACCAAAATTTTGAGTTCCTTGTACCAGCCTGTCACTAAGGCCCTCTTCTGCCTTTTTCCACACCCACTTCCTACCATCTGACCCCAAGCAATTGATTTTTGTCTTATCTGACCATATGACATGCTTCCAATCTTCTATATATGATTCAGCACGACTAATGTATGTATGTCAGATACTCCAGTCATATGTAGTGGTACGAGACTAGGACTGCACCTAATGTATGTATGTCAGATACTATAGTAGGTCAGTAACAAGTAAAGTAGGGATATGAGACAGTTGCTTACCTCCAGTCATAGTGGTACAAGACTGGAGGGAAGTGATGGATGCGTGTCGTGCAAGTCAGCGGTAATCACTGAAAAGGGAAATATAGTGTATGTATGAAGTAAAGGTAGTTGAACTAGTCTACAGTCTGTTCTCCAACACTATAGTCCAGTATTGATGACTGAGAGCAAAATCCATACACTTTTTCCTATGATGCTTAGAGAGAAGAGGGGATTTCTTCTTCACCACAGCCTTCATACCAGCTTTTTTGAGGTAACAATGCATGGTTTGAGAGGAGATAGGCTGGTTCTTGATGTCCTGAAGTGATTTTGTCACTTGGACAGCATTTTCAGCCTTACCAGAACTGATAAGGTGAATGGCATGTTGCATATCAGTGCCAGTTAAGATAGAGGGACAACCACCAGAGAATTTCCTGAGGTTAGGATGAGCTTTAGAGTGAACCCTGCTGATGGTAGCAATGCCAAGACCAGTAGCAACAGCAATCTGCCTGGCAGATTGTTGCAAATCAAGAAGGGAGAGGATTTGGTTAGTTTGATCAACAGAGAGGGCTTTCATGATGATAGTAGTGGAAAGAGAGGTAGTATTTTGGCTTGTTTACACACTTTAACACCTCTTGTACATCACATGATTCATATATTGTGTAATAGCCCTATATAACATAATGTTCTCATAATATATTGAATCAGCAACAAAACTGTTCCAATGAGTACCTTATAATAATTGGTGTGTATCTCCGCATATAGAAAGAATTACATAATACATGTACATATGCTTGGAATGCCCTTGATGAGGGCTTTCTATGTTGTCTATAGTTTGAGGGTCTAGCATTAATGGTTCTGCCAGTATTCACCAATCATTCCAAATGTATGTAGAATTGGAACAGTTTTGTTGCTTACTGTACATATACTGAGCATTCTCTCACATCCCCCTTTTGTTAAGTACAGCTCTACCTGGGTATTTATATGTGCTATATACTTGTACTTCTCCTCAGTTAGTTCTGCACAATCTACACATAGCTTCTAGTAGTCTATGAGTCTTTGAGAGGATAGTGAGATCCCTCCTTGGCCTAAGTCTTGCACTACTTGCTGAGTGTGCACTTGACAGTTAGTCTCTACACATACACATAACAGGTAGAGCTGTACTCTGCAAGAGAAGAGCACAAGAGAATGCCTGGTATGAGTAAGAGAAGACATGCAACCATAATAAACAGATATGGATGGAGGAGGGAAATGTCCATGAAACAGGAGAAATGTAAAGCCCAATTAGGAAGGTGTGAGGTCATGCCTCATTTAATTGGAAATGCATGGAAGAAACACTAGTCAGCTATATACCAAAAGGGTATCTGTCTGGTCATGGATACAAAGAGAAAGCCAGGATTGTTGGTCATCTGACCAGAGGCTGTCTGAGCCAAGAAGGGAAGAAGCAGTCTGCCAAGAGTGAAATGAAAGTGGAGTACCATAAGGAAGAGAATGAAAGTAGTAATGACCTACCAATAGCTTGTTTGTAACAATTGGGCCTCTACTATAAAAGCATTTTTCCAAGGGGATTTAGGGCCCTGTGGATCAACTGAGAGCACTTACATGTCCCCAGGA
>JBBPLS010000727.1:0-10472 GCA_038089895.1 Boletellus ananas | reverse complement strand
ACTACAACGTTTGTCATACAGTACGCAGTACAGAATCAAGGTGTCTACTATTCAAATATTAGTCCTGTTGGCCGGTGGTTCACCTTAGTGAAGCGTGGGGCGATGACTTACCCGGTTGAGAGACAGGACAACGTGAAAATTATTTCCAAAGTCACCGAGCTCGTACGGGCACGAGGCAAAGTGACTGATGATCTGAGATGACTGTATAACCATTACGCCAGGGAGAAATTTGCTGTGACAGATCCTCGTCTCCAGTAAAGCGAAAACTCGGTATGGGTCGTGAGCGATCTCCTGGTCTGTGAGTTCCTGAAACTGGCGAACGACGCAAAAATAATCCGTAACCGCTTCAAGCTGGTCACCAGACCGACTTCGTGTGTGTGTGAAAATTTTCTCGATCTGTCCTGCATGTTGCGAAGGGTCGGTACCAGTCTTGAAAAGGATGAGGCTATTTCCAGCGTGACGACTAGAAGGTGTAAATACTACTCCCTTGACTGTGATTTGGTTATGATATTCCACGAATCGGTCTGGTGGCGACTGTGAGGATCCGTGATGCAGGTGTTCTACGAGTGCCTGATAAATCAAGTCATCAAGTAGTTCGTGGGTTGCCGATGACAGTCGACCATCGACTACATCAGCTGTAGAGGGGTTGTCGGATAGGTTTTTCCCATGTAACGCAGAGCCGAAGTATTTTTCAATCAGTGGGCGAAACATTCCGATTGCGTCTGGGAGTGCATCGCGGGCCATTAGTGCTCTCAGATTGGCCCCTTGGCAGAATGTCTTTGTAAACGTTCCCTCTAGTTCTCCTGCCGGCACCATCAAAATTGAATGAACAGATATGCTGCATCTGAGTATCGACTCACCTAACTTGTTGTTCACATTGAACTTCTGTATGATGCCGTTAAATCGCTCGAAAGGAAATGCCCACCAACCATGAACTGGCCCGAACGAGCGCAAACACTCCGGGATATGCAGAGATGCGTGATTATTGACTACAAGCACCTGTTCACCGAAAATCGCAGCTGTGCTCTTTGTGTAATAGACCAGATACTCTTCAACTATGTCAATGTGGGCGGGTGTAATGGAGCGCATAGTAGCCCAACGAATTGCGATGACGAGAGAAACGAAGTTCTGCAATAGTGCAGTTTCTTTTGCTGTAGCACCTGGCCGTCCCCATAATCTACAGAGAGTAATGACAAGATTTATCAGGCATGCTGTGCGCCATTGTTCAGCCTTGATTTTTCCGTGCGAGGAGCAGCCCAGGTTTCGCGGTGCACGCCCAATCCATGATGGAAGAAGTGTTTTTGCCATGTCTTTCCAGACTTCTGCCAGGACAGTACGATTGAGGACGACGACCCCTTGCTTATGTGAACTCGCCCACGCATGAGCGAGATCTACCACCGGACGAGGGAATGGCCGTGGGCAGCGGATCTCAACGTTTCCATTGTGGTTCTTGACCTGGGGAAGTGGATGAGTTATCGCAAAGGAAGGCTGCTGCGATGCATTTACCCATGCAACAAGGGCGTCAATGTACTTTTCCTTCCCGAGCTGACGCTCATTTTTGCGCAACCGTCTCAAAGCTGACTTCTCGACTTGAACTTCAGGTGCAATGTTATTGGCCTGTGCCAATGAGACAATGTAACCCCGCCGCAAACGATTCAAGGCAGCCCGGTCACCTGCACGGACAGCTGAAATGCCGCACTCCAGTTGGCGCTGCTGTTCTTCAGGATCATGGGGCTGAACGCGCGCGTCCTCGAGAGGTGTTGCATCTGCATCCATGCCTAGGATAATCCGACAATGATGTTGAAGGTCACCTAGGAAGAAATTGTGCATCGCATCTACGATAACGAAACGTGTGGGGTCCCAGTAAGGTAATCGCAGGAGTTCCGACCACCTGATTCCATACTCTTTCCAGAGTGTGTTTCGGATCGTTTCATTTGCTGCGGTCTTCCACATGTGAGCTATGGCAGCATGTTCTTGCCAGGTCCTTCTCCTCCATGATCTGATATCGGTGTCGCCTATGTTAGATCCATCTTGTAAGCAAAAACTGCATAGGCGTCCTGAGCGGGTCCCATGGCCAGCAAAACCTGCTGCCTTGCGCATCGCAAGCAGGTCACAGATCAGGGGTACAATGATACAATGGACCAATGCCCCGAACATGCTCGAGGCAGTGCGTGTTAACTGTACTCCGGGGAACCAGAGCTTGAGTAGCTCATCAACAAGGGGGCGAAACAGGTGATTGAGATGGTGAAGTGACGGTTCATTGGGCCCAGGAATGATTCCAGCGAGGTAAACATTTTCGATGCGGTAGCGGAGTTCAGTTGGCAGGTTATGACATATCATGTAGATAGCGCCAATAGAGGCATGTTTTCTAGCTTGCTTATTGCCGTATGGGTTGAACCAGTCAACAAATAGGCTAAAAGCTAGGCGAAGTTCAGAGCTCTGAGGTGGGAGCTCAAAGAAAGGGCGCCCGTCTGGTCCTGACAGGGAACGTAATATTTCTCCATCCCAGATGTCGTTCATTTTTCCTGAGTTGGATGAAGACTCAGATGTTCCAGAACGTAACGAGCACATAACATCAGGTCGTGAAAGAAATCGAGAAAGCCAAGATGTGAATGGGTGAAATAAGTATCGAGAGCAGGGCTGTGATTCCTTTCCATGTCGCTGGAATAAATGTGTTCCACAAGAATCGCTGGATGAGGTCTCCCGAAATGTGCAGGATTCTGGTATTTCTCCATAGTCCGTTGTACCTTCAGGGAGTGGGCCGTACAAGCTAAAGCATCTTGTGCAACATACATACTCCTGCAAGGTTGGATCGAGATCGAAAATGCGCATCGCAGTCCGGATGTCCCCCGGCCAATCGGAAACAATGGCATCAAAAGAACCGGGGAGTTTCTTCTCCCTTCCGTCGTCAATAGGGGGCCTTCCGAGTGAATTGAGAGACTTCGCCAACGTCGACGCAACGAGGACACGCAAGGCCACAAGAACGAAATTCGTGTGATTCCGCGAGGTATGGCCAAGAATGTGTAGGGTAGTGGCGATGATAATACTGCCAAGCAATGGATACGAGACATAGTTGAGGACTTCTAAAACTGTGTAATGTCGACCTACGGCATGATTAGACTGAAGAAGAAGGGGCTTGGCCTAGCGTTACCCGACTGAATTATGCATGGCATCGTCCCTTCTTGTCCTGGTGACGCCCTAACATGCTTCAATCGACAGCGAAACCACTCTCCTTGAACAAGCTGATCCAGATATGCTTGATGTGACTGTACCTCCAGGACCAGTGCGCATCTCGCTTCTCGAATCCGCTCATTCCCATGACTTTGAATATTATCCACAAGCTCTAGAATTTTTCCCATAGACTGCTGATGTAGCATGAAAGTGCCAGAGGTCCTCGGGTCAAGCGCTGGTGGGGAGTTGGGCTCATCGATATCCTGGTCTTGAAATTTCAGCCCGTCTGGCGGGACTCCGGCAAATGAGGCTTGATGCGACCTGAAGAGTTCGGTATATTGAGCAAGCAATTGTAATGCATCTGGTGCTGTGATCGATTCCATGCCGTAGAGTGAGGATTTGGCGCACTCACCACTCTCCGATGAAGCAAAGTCATCTCGTTCGCGGGGGCCTATAGTCCTGCACTGCTCACCAGCACAATCGCTATTATTTCGTACGTCTTGTGCCAAGTCCGAGTCAAAAGAATTGCCAGTGCATCTCTGACCTAACAACTGGAATGTCGCAGATAGTTCGACTTAGAGGGAATCTACACTCACTGTCTGATCTTTGAGCATTGACTACGTAGTCCTCCTGGTTTCCGGGTGTGGTAAGAATGCTTACAAAGAGCACCGACTCCGAACTTTGGTGCTGTTGACCAGCAAGCCATATCTTGTTATCACGACGATGCTGTGCGGCAGTGGAAGTGGGAAGTAATCGTCCCCGAACAACAAGATGTGTATCGCAATCTTCCTCAGTATTGTTGTTACAGCCATAGATTTGACAGGTACATCGCTGTCCAGGAGGGCGTTTGTGCATGGAGGAGATGCTTGATAATTTATCGCTCCGGTACGAAGATAAGACTACTAGTGAAACTACTTGATTTCGTCCGACTTTACTATTACTAAGCTTTCAGCGGGCGATTATTGATGCCGCGTGCCGTCTTTGGCTTTGGGGAGACATTCTTCAGAGTCTCAGTAAGTGTTTCAAAGAGAGCAGTGTAATAACTTTACCTTTTTATTCTTTGCATGCCCTTGGTATGTGATCCGAGTCTTCCTAGTTACCCATGTAGGCTCGTGGCCATCCCGCATGTAAAGCCGGTAACCGTCTAAGCCAGGGTGGTGATATCCGTCCCTAATCCCACCCTGCCATTGGCCATTGACCACAACCCAAATCTGTACATCATCTCCACCTATGTGGACGTACACATCATTCTCGTTTGGGAAGAGACCCTCAGGCGGCGCAGAAAGTCGTTCTTCGCTCTTTGACTTAAACCATCCTACCATTGTATCTAGGTTCCGAATCTTATGCTTGTGCTGTTTCGGCAGACTGTAATATTGCAAATATTGGAAGCTATTTTCAATGGTATGATTAGTTAGTACTCACGTGGATTGGTGTTCTTGCGTGCCAATATCTTCGATGAGGTCAGAACCTGCATCACTGCTCCAGACAAGATTAGCTGCAGACATGTCATAGGACTCGATTACTCAAGCGCACATGTGAACGCTGGCGTTATCCTCTCCAATACGATGGTAACCTCTGTCTCCATTTCCTCAGTCTTCCAGTTGTACTTGAGGAAACCATTGCAGATGAACCGGGATAGCCTATATAAAATTAATATGTTGAGTAATCCTTAGGTAAAACGCTCACATCTACATCCACCTCCTCGATAGTCGTCAGAATATCTTTGGCATGCAGATGCTCCTGGAATGGGAAGCATTGTTGGTGTATCGGTATGGCCTGCCATGGTAGCCTGAATTAGTATGCAGGACGCCACCGTGAATACCAGAAACTTACGTCATTTTCAATCTGATTATATGGTCAGTGTGGAGCGCTTGATCCAAGTCCAGCAGAAACCCTCAGACGCCACTCTCTGCAGGAATGTTGAATGCTTAATTTCATCAGTGAAGACACGGGAGATACATGCAGAGAAATGCATCACTTTTATAATATTCTCTGCATAAAGAGATGGTTTATGACACAACATGACCCCACAAAGGAATGGAGGGCATTCCGAAATTCCCCGAGATGACTAATGACTATTTGGATCAATCACGCACATCGGACAGTCGTCACTGTGGCTTATCAGGCACAATCTTCCCCATGTCATCATCCGCAAAACAGAGGAAGAATCGTAGGACATATCTTGAACGTTATATTGAGCGTCGTGTTGTAGACAGTTGATGTGCGTCCACTCCCAAAGCACAGCAAGCTCAGCCTTCTTCTTTCAAAGCCTCTAATGACCAAGCATAAAGTTATTTAAATGAGTGACAATGGAACTTAATCACCACCCCCTTGACCTTGTCACCTTGTGTTGAGTCTAGTTGGGATGCACTAATAAATCCTTGTCCAATATAGTCATCATCCCCTTCTGTAGCTGCTTCCGGCTGGAAACTCATGTCTATATTATAAACAGTCAATAGTCCTTGGCCATCGCATTCGCACTCTAGGAGGTTGTGGGTGCTGCAAGGTGTGTTGAATGCTGAAGATGTCCTGGAGCTAATCCATAATTTAGTTTGTTATTTAGCTTGATCAGAAAGGTCACAAACATCTCTCTGGGTGAATGAATCTACTTTGGATCCCACAGTTTCCTGTCTGAAGTTTTGGTGCGCTAAAATGCTAAGAGAAATCATCTTACATTGCCCATCAGGGCTACAGGGATAAAATCAATAAACATGTGATCAGCGGGATGATGCCACTGACAGTTACTCATCCCGGTCTTGGTGACTTGCCACCAGAAGATCTTCTCTGTACAAAAGGCTAAGATTCCATAAGGCTGACCAGGGGACTGGTCTCTGCGACTTCATGCATATGGCTGCAAGAAGTCACTTCTTCACTTGCTTGCAATATGGAAGATCATTTAGGCCACCAATTTCTGCATCAGAAAGTTTTTACAATTAAGATTATTATGTATTTGACAGAATCCTACAGACTAACATACAAAAATAACAACGCATGGTAGAAGTAAATATGTATTCAGTGCGGAGGTCAATGAAATGTATCTGCCCAGATGTCAGCATCATTGAGATGAGGATCAGGTTCCACAAGTTCATCTGGAGGGCCAAACGAAGTGAATGATGCCCTGATGAGTTCTCTGAGGCAGTAGATCTGGACAGGTACATCGTAGACAGCAGTGCTGCAAAACGGGCATCGGCGGAGAATTAAAAAAATGTGTCGTCCTGTGATAAGTTCATGGAGATCTGCCACAGTATATGGAGGAGACTTCAGGTGGTCAGGGACATCACGATAAGATACCTGTTGGGCGATGCACTTGTGGATACAAGTATAGCAAAAATTGTGGCCACACTCCTTAATACTGCCGTATGTGTTAATATGAGTGTCTGAAAATACTCAGAAGAAATAACACATACATGAATTGGTGATCTGTCAGAAAATGACATATAGCATAGGTGATGGATGCGTCATGGGCAGTACAGAACTAAAGTCAGTTAGTGGCTACGACATCTTGCACATAAAACTGAAGAAAACCTACCTGCTCAATCTTCTCTCGGAGTGTTCGTTCAGCATTTGCCGCAGCATCCTGTTGGTGATGTGATTGCGCACTCAGCGCATTTTGTATAGTTTACCGGACTTAGATTCTCAGCCACATTGTGGCATAGTGTTTGTGTTTGTTTCGCTCTCTCAGTACTTCGTGTGGGAGTCCGCTGTCGCTTTCTTCAGTTTCTGACAACGGACTCCAGGTATGTATAGCTAGACTCGCTGCAATACATAGTTTCTGACAACAGACTCCAGCTGAGTGATTCCAGCTGTTAACAGTTTTCGTCTCCATAGTGCTGGACTAACCCCCCTGGCATTAACACTGGTACCTCGGCCATATAGCTCAGTGGTTAGAGCACCTGGTATACAACTAGGAGGTTGCTGGTTCGATCCCAGCTCTGGTTGCATTTTCGTAACACATTGTGGCGTAGTGTTTGTGTTTGTTTCGCTCTCTCAGTACTTTGTGTGGGAGTCCGCTGTCACTTTCTTCAGTTTCTGACAACAGACTCCAGGTACAGCTAGACTCACTGCAATTCATAGTTTCTGACAATGGACTCCAGCTGAGTGATTCCAGCTGTTAACAGGTTATGAGCCCTGCACTCTAGTCGCACCAAATCTACTTGCACCACCACATGAAAATTTTCAACCACGAGTTCACACCCCAATCTCACCCTCCTCCATTCACTCTCCACTCCCAAAGAACCACAACCATGTCTTCTGAGGCCAACCAGCACTCCACTCACATCCAACCTCTGAATGGCTCCAACTACATCACTTGGAGCGAGGAGATGAAGGCCCTACTCCGCTCTAAAGGCCTCTGGCGCCTTGTCGATGGAAAGGAAGCTTGTCCATCCAGTCCTGGCACTGAGCAAACAGCCTGGGATATCAAGCAGGACAAGGCTGCGGGTGAGCTGATGCTCAACATCGCGCCCGACCAGCAAGTACACATCTGTGCACACCAGGATGACCCCACTGCTGCTTGGACTGCCCTTAAAGGTGTCTTCGTGCAACAGAAGGCGAGCAGCCACTTCATGGCATATGACAAGTTCTTTGGCATTTGCAAATGCCCTGACGAGTCACTCCCAGCCTTAGCAGCAAGAGTGGAAGAGTCTACACTCTGAATCAAGGATCTTCGCAGCTTGTACTTCGATATAAATACCCTCGATGCAGAACTCACCTGCATGGCAATGATCCGTGCTCTGGGGCCAGAATACTCCCATTTCGTCTTGTCTTTCGCCCTGCTCACGGACCTAGACAAGGACAAAGTCAAAGCTGCATTCCAGACTGAGGAAATCAATCGACGTGCTCGCTCGGACGCCATGACATCTCCTCCTGGACATTCTGCCCTCTCTGCCTCTCCGGCAGGCTGCACATGCCCTGCAAATGTGCCCTGCTCTTTCTGCGAGAGGCCTGGGCATTACTAGCGCGAGTGCCGCCCCTTGCAATTCACAAAGAGGCAATACAAGAAGTACAGGAACAGGGACAGGAATGCAGAGAAGCCACAGGTGAACAATGCTGAGGTTGTGGAACATGCCGGAAATGCAAGTCTTCGCTCCAGTGACCCCACTGACCCCTTCTCTCCGCTACAACTCGATGCTGACTACGACTGGAATGCAGACTCGGGCGCCACTTCTCATATGATGCCCCATCGTCATTGGATTCGCAATTACACTCCGAAATGCGTCCCAATCAAACTCGCCAACAATACCATCGTCTATTCAGCAGGAGTGGGTTCAGTGGTCTTTCGACCTGTGATAGATGGAAAGAGGTGTCGAGCTGTCGAGTTTACCAACATGCTACACATCCCCAATCTCCACAACAACCTCCTCGCTGTGTTATACCTCACTCGCCATGCATCCTTTATCGTCCATATCAATGCTACTCACATGACCTTCACTCGCTCCCCTGGTACACCTCTGTTCATTGCGAGCATCAATGGAAGCAATGCTGCATTCTTGGATGGCATCACTGAGCCAGCTACTGAGTATGCATATGCTGCGACCACAGTTCCACTCAACCTGTCACTTTGGCATCGCCAATTCGCTCACCACAACTGTGCAGACATCAAGTCTCTCTCCGAGCGGAACATGGTCACTGGATTGAAGCTTGGGGTGAGGGGTGCTTGCAGCGAAGCATTGAGCACTATCTGCATCTTCTTCGTCCTTGCTGTCTGAATCCTCAATTGGGTTAACCTGAGCTGGACTCAGTATCCACCAGTCGTGCGGTTGTTGGTGGTTCCTTTGAGGCAAGTGAGCTCCAATACCAATTGGACTTGGTGCAGGCTCTGGTGGAGGTGGTTGTGCTGGAGGCGTCACAGGTGTGTCTGGCAGAGGCGCTGGTGCTGCAATGGGTGTGTTAGGGTCGACATCCTGCTCCTTGTCAGGCTGAGGCGCCCCCCCAGGATGGAGAACCGATGGAGTCTCAGAATCATCGTCATCTGCGATGTCGTCGACAGGGGGGATGTAAGGGGAGGATGGTGGGATTGCATGCAATGGGGCAGCATCCTGAGGGATAGCTGGGACAGTAGGCAGTAAGCTAGTGATGTGTTCATTGAAATCAGCACGCTCGGAGATAACTGTGTGCTTAGTAGTTGGATTGTAAAACTTCCGACCTTTGTACCTGTCCAGATAGCCAATGAAGACGCACTTCTGATAGTGAGGGTGCAGTGCATCATGTTTGTCCTTCTGGATATGCACATATGCAGTCGATCCCCAGACACGGAAGTGGGATACATCCGGTTTCTGCCCATGCCAGCGCTCGAAGGGTGTCGCGTTGTCCAGCACAGCTGTAGGACACCGGTTCCAGACAGGGACCAAAGCAGCGAGTGCTTCGCCCCAGAATGCCATAGTCAAGCCTGATTCTTGTAGCATCACTGTAATGCGCTTTGAGAGCACACAATTAGCTCGCTCTGCAACTCTGTTCTGCTGGGGGCGTGCCTGGACAGTGTGCTGGCGCTCAATACCACACTCATTGGTGAATTTGAGCATCGCATTGCTCATGTACTCCCCTCCTTTGTCATCTCGCAGGGTCTTGATCTTTCGCTTGGTCTGGTTCTCAGCAAAGGCCTTGAACTGCTTGAATGCTTCAAAGACCTCTGATTTAGCACGAATGGGGAGGACAAATCGATATTGCGAGTAATCGTCGATGAAGGTCACCCAATAGCGATAGCCAGAGAAGGTCGCATAGGGTACCTGGTGTACATCCGAGTGCATGAGCTCCAGTGGGCGCGATGCATGAAAGTGCCGCTCATAGAGTGATTTGATGTCGGCACAGTTGTGGTGAGCGAACTGGCAATGCCAGAGCGAAAGGTCCAATGGGACTGTGGTCACAGCATGTGCATACTCAGTAGCAGGCTCAGTTGTGTCATCCAGAAATGCTGCATTGCGTGCATTCATGCTTGCGACGAACAGTGGCTTTCCAGGCGGGCTAGAGAAGATCATATGGGTCGCATTGATTGGGTTTAAACTGTGTTTACACTAGACTAATCGGATGAAGCCGCTCCCTTGGGCTACATGCCTTCGCCAGCTGCCTGCCTGCTTGGCTCCATGCCATACTACTATGGCTGGATTCTCCTGCTCGTCCGCACCATTGTGGTCGAGTTCCTGTGCGAGGAATACCCCTCTGGCCACACTGCACAGCTTGTTGGGCATGTGCAATCTTGTGTTGCAGTAAGACCTAAGGGCATAACATAAGACCTAAGGGCAAAGCATCCCAATGGAGTTTTCGTCTCCATAGTGCTGGACTAACCCCCCTGGCATTAACACTGG